>JAPWTK010000388.1:65000-170000 GCA_029963805.1 Aromia moschata
CCAAAAATAATTTTTCTTATGATCTTCGACTTATAATTGTTCTACCAAATGAATCTTCAGGTACCGATTATAACTGAGAACGTATTGATAAAATAATTAGTTTTTTTTTTGGTGCCAAAGTAGGTCCGAAAATTGGGGTTAGTTTGGCAGATTGGAAAAATTGTTCTGATGCCAATAAAAATTATTATATGTAAATACCTACCGTAAACCGGGGCTACTTTGATATTGGGGGGTTACTTTGACACAAATTGGGTAATGTTGGGTGACGTCATATAGCCGTCAACAAAAAATGTGTTTTTTTTCGGTGAAAAGAAAGTTGGAAAGTCATAACTGTACTAATCCGTTTTACGTTGAAGACAAGCAATATGGACAATCTCGATCTCACACTGTTAGTTGTGCTAGAAGATTAAGAATCAGAAGAAACTACTCCAAGAAATAGTTCATCTGATATTAAGAAAAGAGCTGAAAAGGGCGCATACCAAATATAGATTTGTGGCCATCCGTAAATCTAATCATCTAAAATGTAACGTCTCAGTTCACCGCTACGATTTACTTCCGTCAAAAATCGTCGACGAACTATTTTCCACCGTACTTGCCACCGTTTCAAATATGACGACGCCGTAATATTACGTTGCAGTGTTTTTACAGAACTTCAGATGTTAGTTTCCAAATTTATGCATCAATAGGAAAGGAAAGGAAATGCAAAGGAAAATAAATATAAATCGTTCCTGGAGTGGGTATTGGAACCTTCGGCGTAGAAACAAAAAACTGGCCGTCTTCCACGAAACACCGAACTACTACACTTTTCTCGACGCGCGTTTCGCCAACCAAGTTGGCATCTTCAGGAGAAAATTAAAACTCAGTTTTAATCTTCTAGTTTAAAGTGTAGTAGTAGTTCGGTGTTTCGTGGAAGACGGCCAGTTTTTACTATAAATCGTACCTTGCAAATGTTATTGATTAAAGTGATTAATAAAACTAATTTTATTTATTCATAAATACTTTTTCTCTAATAATTAGAGAAAAGATTACGTCTGCAATTATTGCAGATGTAATCTTTTCTTATACTTCGTAAGGCGTTTAATATTACGTATGGGCGGTCCCGTAAATACTGAAATGCCAAATGTGTAGCCTCTCGAATTCCTCCATGGAACAATATCATGTCTTGTAAATTATGTTTTTTTTAGGAAACCCAATAAAAATAAATCTAAAACAGAGAGGTGAGGTGACCGAGGACGCAATTTTATGGGTCCATTATTTGCTATCCATCTTTGAGGGACGTTATTTTCTAGGAAAGGTTGTATTAATTGACTATTTTGGGCAGGTGTCTTATATATCAACTCAGACATAACATCTTGTACAATTTGAAGATAAAGATTTGCAGAGAGGCCCCTTCATAAATGCGATACACTATTTTTCTTCCGAAAATAAAACAAGGAACACTGAGACTGAGACGTTCTTGTCGTCCCCGCTCAAATATAATATGGCGATTTTCGTGGAACCATTGCCTGGCGTTATGACGGTTAAAAACGCCGGCACCTGAAAATTAAGCTTTGTCGGACCATATTACTGTTCTGGCAAAATTAATATCCAGTCGGATTTGTTCCATATACAAATTGCAAATAACTAAACGTCGTGCCGCATCTGCAGTGTGCAAATTTTGTACGATTTGCATTTTCTAAGGCTGAATTTATATTTTCTTAAGATTGTCTGTGTCCGAGACTTGGTCACACCAAGACTTGTACCCGAGACTTGTTCAATTCCAGTGCATGAATTTGAAGGCGCTGCTACAACAGAGGCTAACACGTTAACCTCGTCGGTTTCGTGGTTTCCGAAAAGTGCAAATTTTCAATTTCACACTGTATCTCAAAAACTAAAAGGGCTATGAATTATGTTTACTGCATCTTTCGTTTTACAAAAAAAAGTAGGAGTGTGCAAACTGCAACTCTCTACTACAGACAATTGAGTTATCCCGCAAAAGTACCAAAAGTACCGAAAATTGGACACCCTAGACATCCTGTATTATAAGAATACTTGAAATAATTAGGACAAGATCCGGTCGTATGATTTATATATTCATAAAGAAATAGAATGCGATGTGTCGGGAATTAAAGATCATGTATATGTTTAACAAAAAAAAAAAAAAAAGAAAGCAAGGGTATTCTACTTATTTCAGCCGCAAGTACCCGTAATATACCAAATATTTATATAATTATTTCCAAAATATAATATATCAAATGAGGCACTGTTGCGAAGGAAACTATTCAAGAAGTGATTCAAAAATAGGTTAACGTACCCTAGTCCGTCGCAACTCTTGGCAGCCACTCCATTTATACAGGATTCACACAGGACTAGAAACCTGTCACTTAATGAGACATTTCTAAAACCGGGACGCCTAACTTGAAATTCCGACACCATATTTTCGGATTAATTTCGACAATTTTAAAGCTAGAAAGTCGGGTGAAGCGTCAAAATGTTGGGAAAAAAATCAGGACTCGGAGCGGAAACAATAGAAGTCTGTCGGTAGATCGTGAATGAGGGTTTTCCCGATCCGTGTGACCCATTATGAAAAACACGCATGCACTACAAAAAGGACACGACCGGGCTCTTCTTTGCTGGGCGAGAGAATTTTCATTCATCTTCCATTCTAAAAAGAAAAAATGAGATAATTAAGGAAATATTATATTATGCCAATTATTATAGGTACTTGCCGCTGGATTAAATAAGACACCCTTGACTCTTCGATTAAACATATCGTTGATTTAAGGGTAAACCCCATTAATTAACATCATGCTAATTCTTAAAAAACTATAATTTTTTAAAAACAAGAGACGAAAAAGTTATTTCAAGAAGATGTAATATTGCTTTTTAATTAGCCTATGACCCATATTATGGTAAGTTTTCTCGTCTGTTGCTAGACGATTGCAGTTGGTCTTACAATTAGTTTGGTGTTGTTTAATGGAGTTTTACCGACGATACACAAGACCTTTAATTCCTGAAAATTATTCTTTTCATAAACTTAAGAAAAAGGTATTGTTGGAGTGTTCTTTCTTCCAATATATATCCAGGGTCTGCCAAGTCACAGCTTGGTCAGTGGCAATTTTGTTTGGTTGAGTTGAATAAACACTTCTTATTTTAGTAACAATTTTTATTGTTTCATCTCACTAATTATCACATACATAACTTAAATTACAAAATGAAAAAACTCAAATTTGCGAATGCGAGTATGTTTCTCATTGACAGCTCGAACTATTTATTTTTTTTTTCTGTTGCCATGTTACGGCGCGCGCGTGGCGGCTTGACCTTAAAGTCAGATTTTTCGGCCACGAGAATAGAGATAGGATTTTTTTTACTATGGTTGAGCGAAATCTCAACATACTCGCCCGCGTTGAAGTCTTTGACTTCAAAACACAACAAAAGTTTAACCGCGAAGGTTAGAGAAAAAATGAAATTACTACAACAAATATTGAGTTAGGACTAATTTAAACCAAACGAGTTTAAAACATTTTGAGTTGAAGATATATTACGAGTCAATATTACAATTCGTGTTGGGAAGAGGACACATTTTTGCAATGGATCTTGTAAAAACTCCTTCATTAGTTTTCACTTTTACTAATCTAATTCTTTTGTCTGCACTGGGATTAACTTCTATTATTCTTGCGAGAGACCATTTTAAGGGGGGAGTATTGTCCTCCTTAAGAAGTACTAAATCATTGACTTGCAGGTTTTTTGAAGGTGTGAGCCATTTGGGTGTGTTTTGCAATCGATTAAGGTACTCTATGGACCATTTTTTCCAAAAATTTTGTTGGACTAGAGTACAGTGTTGCCAAAAGGAAAGTCTATTTTCCGGGATATGGGTTAAATTTTGTTCAGGGTAAGCAGTAATACTAGTTCCTATTAAAAAATGACCTGGGGTTAAGTAAGTTAAATCATGTGGGTCGTTAGATAATGCACACAGTGGTCTTGAGTTTAATATTGCCTCTACTTGGACACAAATAGTACTGAACTCTTCATAAGTAAATCGAGTGTTACCCACAATTCGGTATAAATGATGTTTCGCACTTTTTATTGCGGATTCCCAGATTCCCCCCCAATGGGGGCTGCGTGGGGGTATGAATTTCCATGTAGTTTCATTAGTTGTGCAGAAATCTTTAATCATGTCTATGTTTTGTTTATTTTTTAAAAAATATTACATTTCCTTTAATTTGTTGCTAGAACCTAAAAAATTAGTAGCGTTATCGCTGTAGATTATTGTAGGATTTCCTCTCCGCGATATAAAACGTTTCAAGGTGAGTAAGAAGGCTTCCGTTTCGAGACTTGAGACCAACTCAATGTGGACCGCCTTAGTGGCCATGCACACAAACATTGCAATATAGCATTTAATAATCGGGGCCTTGCGTAATCTAGAAGATTTTATAGAAAATGGTCCAGCGAAATCAACGCCTACCCTTTGGCATGGGCGCGTCACCGATACTCTAGCCTTCGGTAAGTCCGCCATTATTTGATGTGCGGGTTGTGCCCTAAACCTAAAGCACGTGATACAATTTCTTATTATGCGCTTGATTTCTCGTAATGCGCTGAGTGGCCAAAATTTCAATCGGAAATTTGATAGTAAGGTTTGCGGACCTGCGTGACCTAACCGTAGGTGTTCTCTTGTCAAAAGAAGGGTAACTACATGATTCTTCGAGGGCAATAGGATTGGATGTTTCTGGGAATATGGAACGTCTGCATTTGCTAAACGTCCACCGACGCGGATAATTCCTGATTCGTCCAAAAATGGATTTAGCGAAATAATACCTTTATTCGAAAGTGGCTTACCAGATTTAAGTTCCGACAGTTCTTTTGAGAAGTGCGTTTTTTGTAGTGCCTTTACTATTACACTGAGAGATCGTTGTAGCTCTTCTACTGTTAGGGTACCTGTTAGTTTTTCTGAATTTTGTTTCGAGTTATTGGCAAATCTTAATATATACGCTACTGTTCTCTGTAAAATAAGAAATGATGAAAATTTGTTAAATAAAATGTCCCAGAATTCATTTGTCGAATTAGCTGCTAAAACGATTTTCCGTTCTTCGGGGGGATTTTTGACATTACCTTTGAAATTAAAATTTTGTAAAATTACGTCACCCTGTTGTAAAAACGTCGGGCCGTGCCACCATAATTTTGATGAAATGATTTCATTCGGTAGCATTCCCCGAGAAAGATGATCTGCGGGATTGTTTTGCGATTTTACGTGACGCCACTGGTAATTCGATGTGAGATTTTGTATTTGAGATACTCTGTTTGAAACAAAAATTGACCAACGGGACGCATGTGAGTTAATCCAGTATAGCGAAATTTCCGAATCTGTCCATAAATTAATGGAATCAAATTTTAACGAGTCAGGATAAATAGAAACAATTTTTTGAGTTAGATTTGAAAGTAGGAGCATGGCACATAATTCAAGTCTTGGGAGCGACACTGTTTTAATTGGCGCAATTCGCGATTTTGATGAGATTAAATTGCACAAAACTTCATTGTTTGGGTGTACAATCCTTAGGTAAATACATGCGCCGTAAGCCTTGAGGCTAGCATCTGCGAAACCATGCAGCTCAATTTTAAAATAGTTTTGATGACCTAGTAAATAACGCTGAATTTTCAAATCCGTTAAACATGAGAGATGAGACAAAAAAAATGTGGAACATTCTGTGAGAGTTTGCGCATCTAACTGATCATCCCAGTTTATTTTACTAATCCAAATTTTCTGCATAATCATTTTTCCTGTGACAATTATAGGACCTATTAGACCTAGCGGGTCAAACATTTGAGACAAACATGACAAAACTTCTCTTTTTGTAAAATTATTTTCCGGCGTTTTTTGTGGCAACGTTACTGAAAAATTGTCTGTATTGGGATTCCAGGATACACCTAGTACTTTGTTAGGGACGTTCTCAATTTTAATATTATACGTGTTTTGAGTTTCATTGTTGCAATAATTTTGCAAAAATTCTTTCGCGTTTGAGCACCATTTGTGTAGGCTAAAACCTGCGCTATTAAGTAAAATATTTAATTGATTATAATCCGTTATTAAATTTTCGTAACTGTCACTACCATATAAAATGTCATCTACGTAACACAGGTTTAGTAAGGCGTCCGCCGCGACTGGGTAATTTTCCTTTCCGCGCTCTGCGATATGTTTTAAAACACGGGTGGCCAAGAACGGTGCACTATTCGTGCCGTATGTAACGGTTTGCAATTCAATGCAATTTAGAGGTCCAGATACGTCATTTCTCCAAAGTATATTTTGTAAAAAGTTTTGCGAGGGATCAATTTTTACTTGACGGTACATTTTCTCAATGTCCGAAATTAATACGTATTTATAGAGTCTAAACCGATTTAAAATGTAGAGATCTGGCTGCACTTGATAGCCTTTTAACATCGTATCAATTAGCGAGTATCCGGTTGTCGTTGTGCAAGATGCGTCGAAGACTACACGAAGTTTTATAGTCACGCTTGCTTCGCGTATTACGCAGTGATGGGGTAAAAAGTACTTATTTTCATTGCTCTCATTTTTAATTTGTATGGGTACATATTTAGCGTGACCTAAGAAAATATATTCGTCTATAAAATGTTTATAAGCCGAAAACAAGTTCGGATACTTTTCAAATCTTTTTTCCAAGTTACAAAATCTTTTCCGAGCTATTTCGAATGAGTTACCTAGTTTTAAATTTTCTTTTTCTGTTTTTAGCGGTAAATTGACTTGATAACGTCCGTTTTCCAAAATACGAGTTGTGTTTTTAAATATTTTTTTCTGCGAGTTCATCGTCCGGAGATAATACAGGGTTATGATGAATTTTTTCTAGCGACCAAAATTTTGTTAACATATTATCCAAGTCTAATGTGTGAGTGAAGAGAGAAACGTCTGATTGCATGGGAATGAATGTTGATGTGTGAGATACGACATCTTCGGGTATTTCTCCGGCCACAATCCAGCCAAGATACGTGTTTTGCAAAATGGGGAGATTTTTGTCTAATTTTATTACACCATCAGAAATAATTTCATAGTACATTTTGGATCAGCGAGTTGTATGTTTTCTGGTAGATTGAGATTTTTTATTTTGATTGGGGCTTGAGGTAATTTGCAAGTGATAGTTTTAAGTACTGCACATGTGACATCAAAATTCATATTTTGATCAACATTAGAGACAATTTTTACATTTGCCATTTTGTTTGAGTGTAGCGTATTTTCACATATACCAGACATTTTTAAATTATTTGAGAATGTTTTACAATTAAGTTTTGCGACTAATTTTTGCTTTATAAATGAGGTTTGACTGCCTCCGTCTAACAGAACCTTTGCCTGTGCTGGCTTATTACCAGACCCGTACACTGTTACGAGTGCTGTAGCTAACAACACTTGTGAATTTTTTGCAGAGAGAGCTGATCCATTTTCCGTAATTTTTGTATTTCTCAAAGGACCTTGGGAATTTAGAATATTATTTTAATAACGCAAATTATCAAGTGTGTCAACATTTTGACCGTTGTTATAATTATTTTGCGAGTTATTATTGTCATTATTCGACACTATACTATTTTGTGTGCGCCTATGAGTTATGAGTAATTTTGTTTAGACCCTTGATATTTATTTAGTTCTAAATGTAAAGTGGAATGTTGCTTTCTCCAACAAATGTTGTAACCTTGCGAAGTACAATCCTTTGTTAAGTGTTAATAGTATTAGTTCCTAAACAATTAAAACATAATTTATTTGTACGAATGAAATTTTCTTTGTTTGAATGGGTTAATTCTCTGAATTTTGTGCATTTGTATATTTTGTGTCCAGACTGTTTACAATAAATACACTGATTGAATGCTTGGGGAGAGTTTTGATGTGAATTTGGTTTAGAAATTTGCTCTAAATTACTGTGATGTGCAGATTTGATTTTTTGAACTTTGGGTGGTTGAATTCTGTTGTCCGTGACTGACAGGTTTTCAAAAATCAAGCATCTTTTTTCTAAGAATTTGAAAAATTCATCTAGCGTGGGTAATTGATTTGGATCCTTTTCAGTTTCAAAGGCTCTACAGGTACCAAAATCCAGTTTCTGCGCGAATAGATATATTAAAAGTAAATCCCAGTGTTGTACTGGCACACCTAAATTTTTTAACGACTCTGTATTTTGTTTTATTTGAGTAACAAAATCTCTTAAATTTTGAGCATTGCATTTTACAAGTGAAGGAATTTCTAAAAGATTTTTAATGTGGCAATTTATTACTGAAACCTTATTCGAGTATCTTTGTTCCAAAATTTGTAGTGCTATTTTAAAGTTGTCACCTGTTAAATGTAAATTGTTAATTAAATTTAGTGGTTCATTTTGTAAATAACTCTTGAGATACATGAATCGCTCAGTGTCTGACAGTTGTGTATTTTTTATTATAAGAGCTGTAAATATTTCGAAAAATGACTGCCATTCTGAGGCTTTTCCTGAAAATGTTTGAATACTTATTTCTGGGAGTTTAATATTTAATTTAGGTTGAGTTGCATTCTCTTTTGCCTCGTTATTTTGAGTGATATTGTGATTTTTCTTTGTTTCTCTAACCTTAATTGCGTCTTGTAATTTTTCTAAAATAGTATAATACTTATTTTCAATAATTTATCTAAATATTCTATTTCATCTTGGGTGTTTTGATATTTTTTGAAAGATTCACGTAAGTTTTGTTCTCTTTCTTTGAATTGCACGAGTTTGATCTCTAAATTTTCAGCATTTTGAATAACAAAAGTTTCAATGCGAGTGATAGTTGATTTTGCGAAACCTCTTTTCTTACGTAATGCTTCCATTTTTGTGAAAACCTAATTGAACTTTTACAATTTATAAGGGTAATATTTAAACACTAAATAAGCCAGACAATGTTTAAACAATAAATGAGAGACGAATGTTTTAACAATAAATGAGAATAAGCGATAAATGTATTAAGTAAAAACTTTTTTCTTGAGACGAGAAACACTTACGCGGAGCTTGCACTGAGCACTGAGAGATTGCACTTTAAAATTGTTATGAGTAAATAAAAAGAACGATCTGACCTTATTTGTGTCGTGGACAATCATGTGGACGCCGACAATGGGTCCTGGTGCAGGTAGTTGGGGCTGTTGTCTGCCGATGCTGTCGAGAATCTTCGAGTTGAGACTTGCTTGCTGTGTCGCCGATGCCTCGCTTGGGTTCTGCTGGGCGTCTCGGACTGGGTAAACTGGGAACTGGAACTGGGGATGCGAATGCGATGAAAATCCTTTTAGACTTTTGCCGATATTTTGCCGGGTACTTGGCTATTAATCGGACTGCGATACGTTGAGAAATTCTTTGTTTTCGCCGGTAACGTGCCGCGTATTATGGCTATTTACCGGACTACGATAAGAGATCCTTGGGTCACTGGTTGTTTAATATCCGGCTCGAAGCTGACCAAATTATATGTTAGAGTGTTCTTTCTTCCAATATATATCCAGGGTCTGCCAAGTCATAGCTTGGTCAGTGGCAATTTTGTTTGGTTGAGTTGAATAAACACTTCTTATTTTAGTAACAATTTTTATTGTTTCATCTCACTAATTATCACATACATAACTTAAATTACAAAATGAAAAAACTCAAATATGCGAATGCGAGTATGTTTCTCATTGACAGCTCGAACTATTTATTTTTATTTTTTTTTCTGTTGCCATGTTACTGCGCGCGCGTGGCGGCTTGACCTTAAAGTCAGTTTTTTTTCGGCCACGAGAATAGAGATAGGATTTTTTTACTATGGTTGAGCGAAATCTCAACAGGTATACTTTTATAAATTATAACGACCAATCAAAATACGAATTGAGGCGACCCCGATTACATGCTACGCGAGTTGCCTATATATTGCGTTGCCGTATGACAACTTTATTCATAAGTAAAAGCTTATATTTGTTTTGTTATAATTATTTGTTTTTGTTAATGAAAAGGAGCTAAAGGTTTTTAAGAACCTTTTGCATGGTGACACAAACGAAATTAATGGGGTAAAAAATATTAAGGGATAATTCGCTCACCTTCTAATTATTTTCACTTTCTCCTCGTTTTGTAAGGAGTCATGAGATATTGATTTGGGTACAGCTGCATTAGTCTACTTCGTCCCATAAAATGTATCCTCCTTTGCATTGTCATGGGGTTTTCTCATTTCATAATAGTGTGCCTCGAATGGATAAGACAACAGTAGAGAAGTTCATCATTAGTTAAAAGTTGAGTAACCTGATCTGTAGTATCTATTTTAACGTAAAAAATAAACAAAATGTCCATAGACAGTTTCTAGTTTGCCATACAGATAATGTTAATTTCTTATTACACATTAGGTACTGTACACTTATGTATGTACTAGGGCTAGAACCAAATGGTACATGCCAGGGTCGAATTTGCGCATTCATGCTGCAGTGAATAAATAGTGACTTACCAAGTAATATTGTTTTCTCTTACTTTTCCCGCATCTGTTGTCACACTCTTACACCTCGTCATCAACATCACTATTGTCACCTACCGTTCTGTCATTTGTCAGGGGGGCCAAACAGTAGGTGAAAACAACAAGCAATTTTTCACTTGTTTCCTCTGTCAGGCTCATTCGATTTGGACGAATAATATTTTTATAATGGGAGAAAGAACGTTCTACGTCTACAGACGTAAGGGGGGGCATAATTATAGAATGAGTTGAGGTTGAGAACATTTTCGCTCACTGTTCCACTTATTTCACGCACTGTTTTTAAATCGGGATTGTTATCTAACACTGTAAGCAACTTATCTTTAATTTTTGTTCCACGCACATCACTAATGCTTTCCAGTTGTTGTTGTACGCTGTTAAAGACACCAAAAGTTTGAGCTAACGGTAGGTCCTGTGTTTCTAAAGCGGTAATTCCAGATAGAAGGATACTAAAATTTAGTGCTATTGTTTGAATTTCAGTTGCAATGTTACTACTATTGAAATATTTTTGACTGTCAGCTATAGCTTTCGACTCGTGCCATGGACCCATGACGCTGCAAAGGACACAATAGACCAATATAGCCGAACCGATGTATATATTGTGAATACATACAAAACAAGAGGATAAAGCGAAAATAATTTACATAGTAGGAGGTGATCTGTGTGAACCTGGCAACCAACATCACGGAAACCGACTTCTTTTTTTTCATTCGATCATACCCGGTTTTTACCCGTTTATACCATATTTCATTTCGTTTGTACCTTAATGAGACGGAAAAGGCAGAGGGTGGCAAAGTGGCCGGCAACTGACTATGCAATAATGTTTTTGTTGTATTCGATTTTACCCGATTTTTACCCGTTTGTACCGCATTTTATTTCGTTTGTACCTTAAGGCGGCACAAATAGCGCACAGATTCCAATCTGCATAACTTTGCAGCTTGATGTTTGCACTCCAAAATCGTTTGTACCGCTTTGAAAACGATAGTACGCCATCCTATGAATAATTTCTTTTGTATCTCCTTAAAATAGTTTGTACCTCTACGAAATTGTTTGTACCGCCTTGCAAACGATAATACCTCTTCATATACCCCTTCGTGATTACTTCGTTTGTACCTCTTTAACATCGTTTGTACATGTACGAAATTGTTTGTACCGCCTTGGAAACGATAGTCCACTTCGTAAGATCGATTACTTCATTTGTACCTGCTTAAAGTCACTTGTATCTCTACAAAATTTTTTGATACTACCTTGAAAACGATAGCTCGTCTTAAATATAATTGGTTACTTCGTAAGTTTTCTCCCCTTATTCGTTCGAAGCGGAAAACGCTGAGAACGCGGTGTACCCCTCAAGGCTACGAAGAGGTTAAGGCTAACAGAGGTCGCGGGGTATCCCACGCGCGGGTCAAGTGCCATGGGCGCCGGCATTTTCCCGAAATCTGCGGTAAGGGGTTACAATCTTCCCTGAGATGTTTTGGCTTGGAATAAGGTCTAATTGTCCAACTTCGCTTTGCCTTTGTGAATTTTTCTTTTATTTAAATGTTGAACCTGGTTTTTGAAAATTTTTACATTGAGACTAGGTCGCCGCGGTCTTTCCGAAGAGAGCTAAAGAAAAGTCTAATCTCGTTTCCGAGTACGATGCGCCGGGGCGTAGTTACAGCCGATTCTATCGGAGATGTGACTACCATTTTCAAGACGGTACAAACGATTTTAAGATTTTGTAGAACGATTTTATATAAACGATTTTGTAGAAGTATAAACGACTTTAAGAAGGTACAAATGATTCAAAGAGAAGTACTTTACAAAGTAATCAATCGTATGAAGGCGTGATATCGTTTCCAAGGTGGTACAATCGAATGAAAAAAAGAAGTCGGTTTTCATGAAGTTGGTTGCCAGTTTCACACAGGTTAGGAGGTGAGCTAATTAATTCATATTTTTTTACCTTATTTATTTGCTTTGGATTGCCATACACACTAAAACTCGGGTTGGGTTTTTTTAATATTTCTCTTTTTAGAGCTTCTCAACAACATTAAGCGCCATTTCGTTAACAAAAACCAATTATAGCAAAATAAATATACATAGTTTTTAGTTATAAATAACATCTTATTTGTATCTATTTTTCAGTTTCATTTTGATTGCTCGTTTTTACTATTTTATCAATATTCAATTAGATTTTATTAGCATTCGTTAGTTTTTGTTTACTCAACCTCCGCAGGACCAGAAAACAATTTAGTTTTCTTTCATTACTGCAAAACGTATTATTTTCAGTTTTTACTATTTACTACACGTACCTACTTTCACATACCTACTTACGACTGAATTAAAAGAATACTTTTTTTGTGGTAAAAAAATCAGTTTAATAATCGAAAAAAAAAATGTAAGAACAGTTAATTATTTCTTTAGATCTTTAATTATTCATCGAAAAGTGCTATTGCATAATTTTTATGTTTTTGATTTTTTTTATTTTTTAATGAAAAAGGTTCTCTTTTAGGTAACCTTAAAAGAGTAGTTCTAAAGTTTCTGTTAAAGAAAATCAGATCAATTTTAGAGTTTTATTAATCCATTTAAATTCTTACTATATAACATAACTAGCGACCCGCCCGGCTTCGCACGGTTTACGGCATCACATTAGAAACCTCTAAAATGATCAGTGTTTCTCTACTATATTATGCATAATTATACATATAAACCTTCCTCTTGAATCACTCTATCTATTAAAAAAAAACCGCATCAAAATCCGTTGCGTAGTTTTAAAGATCTAAGCATACATAGGTACGGACAGACAGCGGGAAGCGACTTTGTTTTATACTATGTTATGATTAGATATTAATAAAGACAAAAAGATTTCTTTTAAAAAGCACTTATTGAAACTGGCATTGTCTAGATTATTCGTCGACTAAAAAAAAGCCTCTAAAAAACATGCATCGCAATTATTACGTTATTTGGGTTGACTGCACGAACGCTTGCCAAAAACACTTGGCTGCAATTTTACAGCTTGTCGGAAAACTAATTCACATGTTGCTTCGTCTGTGGAAATATCGCTACATCAAGGCTGTTAATTTATTTGAAGTCTCGTTTGCTACAGGTAGGTACCTAGGCAATTCTAAATTTCTTAACTTTGTTATAAGGTAAGGGTATCTAATACAGACTGTGGCCTAAACTTCGACACCATTTCAAATGTTTTTTAAAAACAAGAAATCGTGCGTAATTGTTTTATCTTTCATGGGGGCTAAGCTTTAAATACCAATTATAGTGTATGATTGACTGTAGAAACTTACTTTATCGGCAGTGAAAACGGTTGCATTTGTACCTCAAAGTTGGTAGATGAGTAGGCAATTTGTTCGCGGCAAAATTGTGAGCTTTTCTAGTTAGGTAAGTAAATATGTATTCTTTTATGCTTAGGGGATATATAATAGGTTATTATTTCGAATTCATAGATTCAGGGTGGTTAAATACTGTTTTGTTTTAAATTTTAGACTGTCGAATATTCCAAGTACACTATTTCATAGAGGTAACATAATTCTGACAGTCCCTATCGAAATTATGTACACAATCTGATATATATGCATATTAGTTGTATTCTTGTTTAACACATGCCTACCCTAATGACATCTCTCTCTTTCATACCGTATTCACGATTCAAATGCTTTGTCCTAAATCCGACAGGGATGTCGAATGAATGTACCTAATTATGTACTTATCATCCATTTATTTCTTTTTATAATTCATTTATTTGATTTATTTCAAACTAGCGACCCGCCCGGCTTCGCACGGGTGCAATGCTGATACTAAATATAAAAAATGGTTATTGTGGGTTATCCTTAAGAGATAGACATATACCATCGCGGACTTTTTTGTAGACCTTTTTTAAGGTGTACAATACTGTAGTACATTATTTTGATCTATCTCGTAGGGTTCAGCCAGCGTTTGCAATGTAATCGGAAAAAAATGTGTTTATTGCAACTACAGCCAAGTTGTATGGCTTCCCAGAACGACTTTAATAGGGAAAATTGAAGGAATTCACCCTGTAGAATGCAAAAGTGGACGAAAACCTATGATACTGACACAATACGAAGAAAACCGGATATCGATAACGATAAAAATTAGAAAGTTAACATGAAAGACCCAGTGAACCAAGAGAGAGATATTTTGTAAGAAAGAAAGCGTAACATTGAAACGGAACAAGAAGAAATGAAAAAAATATCTTCGGTAACGACATCGGATGCATGGCAGCAGTATTACAATAGAAAAGAAGAAGAAAAAATAGAAAACTGAAGCAGAGAAAAACGAAAGGAAGCGCAAGAGAGAAGAAAAGAAAGCTGAAAAACAAAAAAAGACAATAAAACAGAAAGATATTCGCTTGATAAAGAAGACTCCGAGGATGATGAATCGAAATAATGACGAAAATTTTAAGTTAGACAAAAATAATATCTCCGTAGGTGACTACGTTATTGTAACATTATGAAAATGGATATTTTACTGGTGTTATAAAGACGCTAAATTCCGATAGAGCTTTTGTCAGTGCGATGCAAAGCAGTGGTTTAAGACAATGGAAGTGGCCGTAAGAACCTGATGAAATTTGGTACGATTTTGAAGAAATAAGAGAAAAAATAAATCCACCGGAAAAAACAAATAAGAGAGGATCATACTTTGTCAGGGAATTTTTGATATATCAAAATTCAAAGCCCTAATGAAGCATTTGCCAAAGTTTCGTACCTACATAAGAAGAACACATGAATACAACAATAATAAGTGCAATAATATGATTATTATTTTATAAAATAAGATTAGTTTAGTTAAAACACATAGTTCTAGCACCTACTGTATGTTTTTAATATTTTTATGTATATTTTTGATATATAAAAAAAACGTACATTATTTATTGTCTGAATTAGGAGCCTTGTCGAATTTTAATCCATTAAATGTCCGGTTTACATCCATGAAACGGCTCTCAGAATATTAATATTTTTATAACAAAGACAAATAATTACACAATTTTTCCCCAGGTGCTCTTAAAAAGGATTAACTTGTCTATAATTTGGCTAAATTTTAATTTGCTACATTTCATTTTAAAAATCATAACAGCTTAATATCTGTATACTGTGGCCTTAAAGTGTCTGAAATGGGTATATTTACCTTACATATCGTTTTCGCCAAACAAAAATTTATCAATTTTCAAATAACTATAGCAAGTTTGACATTAATTACTTATAGCAGTTGCTTCGAAATGTAAAACTTTAAGTATTAATTAGCGTTTCTAAATCATTTGATTGTTGTCTTTCGGATAGCCCCATTTGGATATTCACGCAAAATACAAGTTGTATTTTGATATAAACGAAAATAATTGAAGTTAGACATTCGCAAATTAACAGAAAGTTGTTCGTATTTTGATAGCTAAATGCATATCCGTTAGAAAAATATATACTCTAAAATTTTACGAAACAACTTGCAAAATGACTTGCAAAATGAATGATAACACAGCCACACAAAAAAAAAATTGGCCCAGGGGTCTGACTATGTTTACTGTATGTTTTCGGGGTCGCTGAATTCGAATCAGATTGATTCCATCACGTCAGGATTTCGCCATAACCTCAAAAAACCCTATAATCAATGCTGTTTAGTCCTGTAACGTTGTTACTCAAGCTTTAAACTAAAAAAACAATCTGTTAATCCACATCAACCCATAACCCTATAACCCCATCACCCTATCACCACTAACCCTATAACCCCGTAACCCCGATACTAAAGAAAATAAATCAGCAAAGTCAATCTGCATTATATCAATGTTACAAAACAAGAACCCATAACCTTATAACTCCAAAACTCCATAACCACTAACCCTATAACCCTGTAACCCCAAAACCCCGTAACCCCATAACTCCGTAACCCTGTAACCAAAAAAATAAATAAATCATCACAGGCAATCTGCATTATGGCAATTTCTCAGGTGTTGAAGATTTTGTAAACCCATTTGATTAAACAAAAAAACCCCATAACCCCAATAACTCCATAACAGCTTTTATAGGTTCGCTTTTTTACTCTATTCATCCATCGGACAACATTGATGCTGACAGTTTTACAAATATTAAATAGATTTACAATTGAGTCCGATACTTTAGGGATATGGAATTTTTAGTTAGAATTTATCGGGTTATGAGGTTATAGGGTTTAACAGCTTTAGTTTTGTGGAATCCATGCCACGATAGTTATTTTGCTGTGAGAGATTGATTGTTTGAGACCGAGATGCTCTAAACAATATTCCCGTCGTGCTTCCTTGATGAAACGGCAACGTCTTTGCCTCCGTGCGTTAGCAACAGGGTGAAAAATCTTGGCAACCCCGCGGGGGAGACTCGAGTTTGCGAAGTTTAAGGGCGCACATGTCACGCTCTCCGTAAATAAAGTAGTGTACCAACATCAAGTGTTTCCATCATCATCAAACAACATACAGTCCACTTAATATCACCCATCAAAACCCGTACATGGTCCTTAAGAGCCGAATTAGGTTTTCATTAGCCTAAATAACCGGGAAAGAAAGCACAACGGACGATCAGGCAAGTGGCGACAATAGGACGGCGCAGCGTATCTGGCACCTAGGACCCGCACATCAGCATCTGGTCGCTGTAAATTACGTATACGAGGTACTGTGCATTCCTTTACTTTTCCTTTATCTTTAAAAACGTACAGTTTGTGATTGTTTTTATTTGCGTTAAGTGCTTAACATTAATTAATTAAACAATTTCGGTTTCTTTACACTTTCTGTTAAAATCTTTAAATTTAAACCTCACAAGCCTAGACTTTAATTCTAAATAACAAAAAATCAAAAATGAATGCCGAGTCGTTCATTCGAAAACGAGCCTCGATCAAGGCCCGTTTAACTCATTTCGAAACTTACTTAAGTTCTTTCACAACTGACGACGAAAACATCAGCTCGGTACAAGCCGTCGAGCTGGAACAGCGCGTCATACGGTTGGAGAATTTAATTAACGAATTTGACGATATACAAGCAAACATCGAGTCAGTGGCAGAAAATATGGACAAGGAATTCGACGAAAGAGAAACGATCGATTCTCGTTTCTATTCCGCGTTAGCACGAGCGAAATCATTTCTAGCAACGACAGCTATAGAAAAAGATAATCGCGATAAGGCTTTATCCATAATCTCTGACCACTCGCGAAATTCAATAAACGCGGGTAATTCTGTAAAATTACCAACAATAAAATTGCCCTCATTCAGTGGGTCATACAACGAGTGGCTTGAATTTCGAGACACGTTTCAGTCACTTATTCACGAAAATGACTGTATAAGCGACTTACAAAAATTTCATTACCTCAGAGCGTCACTGGTTCAAAGCGCAGCGCAAATCATACAGGCCTTAGATTTTTCAGCTAGCAATTACAGAATTGCGTGGGACATGTTATGCGAACGGTATAATAACCCAAGATTGCTAGTAAATAATCACGTCATGGGCTTATTCAATGTGCAACCGGTGGACAGGGAATCGTCGGTCAAAATTCGAAACTTAATCGACTCCTTTACGAAACATATTAGAAGTCTCAGCCAGTTGAAACAGCCAACTGAGCACTGGGATACACTTCTTATTTTTATTTTAACGGGAAAGTTGGACCCTGTAACGGCCCGCGAGTGGGAAAATCATAGGTCAGGAACGGACTTGCCCACATTACACCAACTTTCACAATTCTTAAAAAATCGCGCGGACTTTCTCGAAACATTGGAAACCAACCACATGGGTAAACGAGCTTCGAATGACCAGATTAAACCGAAATCAAGGTCACATGGGTTTCATACTCAAACGGTTACGTGTCCGATGTGCGAATCGAATCATTTCTTGTACCGATGTAGAGAATTTTCGAAGATGTCCAACAATCAGCGTGCAAAAAAGGTCAAGGATCTTAATCTTTGTGAAAACTGTTTGCATGCAGGTCACAAGGCGGATGCTTGCAAATACGGTAGCTGCAAAAAATGCCAGCTAAAACACAACACGCTTATACACGTCGAGTCAAGTGTTATGACGACTCCTAACACTTCGAACACGAACTCGCTGTCGGCATGCAGCGTAAAAAATGCGTACATTTTGCTCTCTACAGCTCTTCTGGCGATTAACGATAGTCAGGGAAATGGACATTTGGTGGTGGCCTTGTTAGATTCGGGATCTCAAAGCAGCTTCATCACGCGTAGACTTTGCAAAAAGCTGGGATTAAAAACAAACAAGGTTAATTTAACGGTCTCAGGTATCGGCAGCGTGACGTCAAACGTAACTCACAGATGTAACACGACGGTTAAATCTCGTGACGGTACATTTCGCAAAAATGTCGCGTTGTTTGTTTTGCCTTTGATTTCGGGAACATTGCCAAATGTAAAAATTGACATCTCTCATTTAAACATCGCACCAAACATTTCACTTGCGAATCCAAACTTTCATCAACCCTCGGAGATTTATATTTTGTTGGGTGCTGATGTATTTTGGGAGCTCATACTACCCGAGCAAATTAGTTTAGGAACTAACAAGCCCAAGCTGCAAAAAACGGCCTTCAGTTGGGTGGTTTCTGGACCCATAAACGTAAACGGGCGTCAAAACACGGTCAGTTGTAATTTAAATACTAAATTCGAACTTCACGATCAACTAACGCGGTTTTGGGAAATTGAGGAATCTTCTTCGAAAAAACTAATGTCTAATGAGGAAATCGCGTGCGAAGCGCATTTCTCGGAGACATTTAGGCGCAACAACGACGGAAGGTTTATCGTCTCACTTCCCTTAAAACACCCCGTCGAATTTCTAGGCGAGTCTAGAACGCAGGCAGAACGACGGTTTCGGGGTCTCGAAAAACGGTTATCACAAAATCAAATTTTGCGCGAGAGCTATATTAAATTCTTAACCGAGTACGAGTCCTTAGGTCACATGACCAAAGATGGCGATAGAAATGTTAACACTTCAGTCTCATACTATCTGCCACATCACGGGGTTTTACGCGAGGAAAGCGAAACCACAAAACTTCGTGTGGTTTTCGATGCGAGCGCAGCAACCACTTCTGGCTGGTCTCTCAACGATATTCAAATGGTGGGACCGACAATACAACAAGACTTGTTTTCAATAGTCCTTCGGTTTCGAAAACATACTTTCGTTTTCTCATCGGACATTGAGAAAATGTACCGCCAAGTCCAAATTGAGCCAGCGCAGCGGTGCCTTCAAAAAATTCTGTGGCGAAAACAGCCTGCCGATCCGCTAGACTCGTATACGTTAAACACAGTAACTTACGGTACGGCAGCGGCGTCGTACTTAGCTATTCGATGCTTGTTCGAATTAGCAAGCACATGTACAAACGAAAGGGCGGCAAATATAATTCGTTCCGACTTCTACGTCGACGATTTGCTTTCCGGAGCCGATACGAGGGAAGAAGCGATAGAGTTGTGCAAACAAATCTCTGAATGCCTTCAAGGAGGTTGTTTTAATCTTCGAAAATGGCGTTCTAACGATCCCTCGATCTTACAGAATGTTCAGAGTCAGACTAACGAGACGGCTTTGGATTTCGGAACCCAAAGTAATTCAAAAACGTTAGGGCTACGTTGGTCATGCGCAAATGATCAGCTGTACCTGATTCAAACGGACTCTGACAAACCGACAACAAAACGAACGATACTTTCGTGCATATCACAAATATTTGATCCGCTTGGATTACTCAGTCCCTGCGTCATAATCGCGAAAGTTATCATACAAGACTTGTGGCTTGCAAAATTAGGTTGGGACGACCCGTTGCCAAAAAATTTAAGTCATGTTTGGTCTCGTTTCATAGATAATCTGCCAATTCTCATCGAACTGAGAATCGCCCGACGAGTTAGGTGTGTAAATCCTAAAGTCACCGAATTGCATGGATTTTCTGACGCATCAGAAAAGGCGTACGGTTGCGCTGTCTATGTCAAATCGGTAAGTCCGGAGGGTATAACATTCGTGAATCTTCTGTGCGCCAAATCCAAGGTCGCGCCGGTAAAAACACTCACCATGCCCAGGCTCGAACTTTGCGGTGCCTTACTTTTAGCACGTTTGGCTAAAAGAGTGATAGAAGAGGCAGATTTAAATTTTACACGGTGTACATTCTGGACAGACTCTACGATCGTATTAGGGTGGCTCAAAACGTCGCCGCACTTGCTAAAATCGTTTGTAAACAATAGAGTCGCCGAAATCCAAGCTATAACTCATAAGTACTCATGGCGCCACGTCCCATCACGAGACAATCCAGCTGATTTAATTTCGCGCGGGGTCCAACCAAATCTAATTCAAAACGTAGATCTTTGGTGGCATGGACCAAATTGGCTTCGTAACAGTGAAGAACATTGGCCATCCCTTGACGTCACGATTGACGTTCTTCCTGAAATAAAGGGGGATTTACGAACATTCAAACTAACCGAAATTTCGAGTATTTTTTTCGTTTTCACGAATCTCAAAGTTTAATCGCATGATAAGGACAGCCGCGTATGTTCTAAGATTCGTTCACAACATAAAGAACGCGAATAACGCAAGACACACAGGCGAATTAACTGTTTCAGAACTGGATATTGCATTAAAATTTCTCGTAAAATTATCTCAATGCGAATCGTTTCCAGCAGAACGTTCCAACCTCTACGAAAAACGACCTCTAAAATCCGACAGCAAAATATTATCGCTCGCTCCATTCATGGACACAGAAGGAATAATTCGCGTCGGCGACGGCGGACGTCTTCTAAATTCGAACTTCGCGTACGATAAAAAACTTCCTATGTTGCTTTCGCCCTCTCACAGGTTCACGGAGTTATTGTTTCGCGAAGAACATATTCGTCTCCTTCATGCGGGTCCTCAGCTATTATTAGCCAATTCGCGGGAGCGATTTTTGGACTATTGCCGGTCGGAATTTAGCGAAAAAAATTGTTCGAACATGCACTATTTGTTTCCGTCATAAGCCCATTGGCGTAATAACTATCATGGGTAATCTACCAAAAGCGCGGCTTGAACCAGTGCCTCCGTTCAGTATTTCTGGCGTAGATTACGCGGGGCCACTGCGAATTAAAGCCCGCAAGGGTCGAGGAAGCAAGGTGACGAAATATTGGGTATGTCTCTTCGTGTGTTTTGCAGTCAAGGCTGTACACATAGAGCTAGTCGTTGATTTATCCACTGAAGCTTTTATCGCTGCTTTACGTAGATTCATTTCTCGGCGAGGTAAACCTAGCCATATTTACAGCGATAACGGCACAACTTTTGTCGGTGCTAATACCGAATTATCCGAGTTGGGTAATTTTTTAATTGCGAACGGTGACGATCTTTGCAGTTCGACGGCTAGCGAAGGTATAACTTGGCACTTCATGCCTCCCTATTCACCGCACTTCGGCGGCATTTGGGAAAGCGGGAATAAATCCATGAAACATCATTTAAAACGCGTTGCCGGGGACGCATGCATGGTGTATGACGAAATTTATACACTTTTGACGCAAATAGAGGCAGTCATGAACTCGCGCCCTCTTTTTCCCCTTTCGTCGGACCCGAATGACCTTGCTTCTATTACCCCCGCACACTTTCTTATTGGTCGGACATTGACATCAGTTCCGGATCCCGACCTTAAGGCACTTCCAGAAAACCGCCTATCCCGACTTCAGAGGATGCAACAATTCCTGCAGCACATCTGGCAACGTTGGAGCAAGGAGTACGTCACCGAACTTCAACAGCGTCAACGATGGAAGAGTTCTTCAGGTCAACTCCGAGTAGACGACTTGGTGCTCATCAAAGACAACAACGTGCCTTCGTTCAAGTGGCGACTTGGTCGGGTGACAGTGGTGTATCCGGGCATTATTCCGGTTAAACGGGCATTCTCGAAAATATGTCCTCTACCAATTGTTGACATTTAAAGAGCCTCAACCGAGCTCTTTCAAGGTTGGCGGCATGTTTGAGACCGAGATGCTCTAAACAATATTCCCGTCGTGCTTCCTTGATGAAACGGCAACGTCTTTGCCTCCGTGCGTTAGCAACAGGGTGAAAAATCTTGGCAACCCCGCGGGGGAGAGACTCGAGTTTGCGGAGCGTAAGGGCGCACATGTCACGCTCTCCGTTATTTAGTTTTTAAGTCAGTTTTAAGTGTAATTAGGAAAATAAAGTAGTGTACCAACATCAAGTGTTTCCATCATCATCAAACAACATACAGTCCACTTAATATCACCCATCAAAACCCGTACATTGATTATGACGATTTTAGTAATATGGTTATGGGGTTACGGGATTATAGGGTTATTGGTTATGTGGTTACGTGGTTTTGTGGTTATACGGTTAGTGGTTATGGAGTTTTGGAGTTATAGGGTTATGGGTTCTTGTTTTGTAACATTGATATAATGCTGATTGACTTTGCTGATTTATTTTCTTTAGTATCGTGGTTATGGGGTTACGGAGTTATAGGGTTAGTGGTTATGGGGTTATGGGTTTATGTTTTGGTTATAAACCAAAACAGATTGTTTTTTAGTTTAAAGTTTGAGTAACAACGTTACAGGACTAAACAGAGTTGATTATAGGATTTTTTGAGGTTATGGCGAAATCCTGACGTGATGGGGTCAATCTGACCCTTGATTCAGATTCAACGACCCCGAAAACATACAGTAAACATAATCACACCCCTGGGTCAAATTTTTTTTTTGTGTGGTTGTGTAATTTATAGAATATTGGTAATTTTCTTTGGTCCCACACTGTCATTCTTGATCGAAAATTGTATAGAGTAGGAGTAACGCTACGTGCATAGGCGTATATTACATGCTGCATTTTTATGTCAAAATTAGGTGAATTTACTTACCTATATATATAGAGACATCCAACAAAAAAACGTCATCAACTCTGGCTATGAACGAGAGAGATAGAAATAGAGGTCATGTCTAAGCTTTTCGGTTATGTCAAACTTTTGACAAGTGATTGTCACAATTTGTAAAATAAACAATAGCTGTCATATGATGTGACAGTTTTGACAAGTAAATAATGTTATAAGAATAGAAATACGTCTTTTTTTTCTTGGCCAAATTTGATGACGTTTTTTTTTGGATGTCGCTATAATATAATCCAGGTCCTGGGTTCTACGCATGTACGAAGTCACCAAGGCGAGACTTGGGTTTTACGTAGATACATTCACATAATTTTGACACATTTTTGCAGTTTTTAATATACGCTTGTTTACGTGGTACCATAATTCCTACCGTATATTTAGAATAGTATTAGTTATAGGTATAGAATATTGTTACGAATTTCTCTTCAAATTAATCACTTCTTCAATTCAAACACGTTTATTTAACAATCTACAACTCGTGGGTCTTAACCATGTAACATTCAAAACATAACTCACTCCATCCTAGCAACAACACCAGTATTTATATTTTCTACATTTGTAGAAAATTCTTTTGACATCCAGAATATTCAATATGTCATTCCATACAATTCTTTACTAATAGCTAGTGTGTATAAACTAAATAAACTAAGTATGTAAACTATAAAACTTAATAAATGTCAGCTGTCACAAATGTCACTTTTACAAATGTCACAATATTATACACAAAATGTTGTTAGAATTGGCTGCAAAATCCAGAAATGTAATAATACACAGGATGGTCCATTTAGAAAAAGCAAGCTGACATCTATTTCTAGTATAAGAGGAAGTCAGATTTTTCAAACTATGGTATTAGAATAGGTTAAATAGAATCCAAATTTTCATAATTTTAAGAGCCGCTGTTTTTGTAATATCATTTTTAAAGTTCGGAAATTTGTGCTACAACGCAGGGCTCGACACTATAAAACTATGATAATGAAAGTATAAACCGTATTTTTAAGCGCCTTGTAAATTATATAGGTACGCGTGTATTTCTTACTCATGCATTCCCACGCCACTGACCGATCCTTCCCGATGTCCCGGGACTCACACTGCGTGATAGTACATCGATCTCATGCGGGAATGCTGAATAGGTAAATGTAGTTTTACATGCGGTAAGCCGGAATTTCCGAACTCTCATTATTATACATATACCGTGAGCTTTGAGTTTACAACAGTACGTAAATGGAGTTGCAAGAATGCGAACAGTACTCTAAATTATTCCCCCACTTCGTGCTCTTTTATAGTTACTCTCCAACTTCTATAATTATTGTCTTGCGCTGCACTGTATATTTCATGATACCCGTTTTTACATTTTTTGTACTGAATTCAATCTTGAACAACAGTCTTTTAGAATTAAAAATTAGTTTAAGCGCATCTACGAGAAAACAGTGCGAATTAAGCCGTGACGGAAATTAAGCGGTGGATCCACCAGTGTCAAGATTTGTATCTTTCCTCTTGGTTAGAGAGAGATAAAACACAAGTTGGTGCACGTGCTCGATCTACCGCTGAATTTACAAACTCTAGTAGTCACAGTTCGGACGGCTTGCTATTGAAGGATTATATGGATCGTAAAAGACTAGATATAAACATAAAAATATACAGATATACAGTAACTTGCACAACATAAATAAATATGAACACTGTGAAATAAAAAATATGTAACTAGGAATATTTCACAATTTCTATAAAGTAGAACATTTAAAAATCCGAATAATTATAAATACTAAAAACCTAAAAATGAAATTAAATACTTGAAATAACAAAAAAATGTAAGTCAAATACGGATATAGAAAATACAAAAGGATGAATAGAAAATAAAGAGAAAATGCTGCAAAACATGCTTCTTTTTCTCGAAAGAACAAGTATTACATAAATGTAATACTGGTAATACATCGAACAAGTAGCATCTATAAAATATACCAGTGGTACACTCATTAACCATCAAAACAACGCAAAAGTTGAAATTAAAGTAAGGATTAAGCAAGAGCGAAGAACTATCAACAATATGGAATTATTTCTGACAGATCACAGCTTCAGTCTTGAACTCCGGATTCGATTAATATGCTGCTATGTCTTTCCTGTCATTCTATAATCACAGAGAAAGTTAATTAACGCGTTAAATTGAATCACCGATATCCGTAGGGAGACGACCTCGTAAGTCCTTTCATCTTTATATAGAGTGATACAGGATCATACCTCTGTTTCTTCTTTTTACCGTATAAGTACCATGACACTATTCGAAAGTACCACTACTGTGGAAGCTACCAGTACCATTACTACACCCCAAAAACCAACCCTATGTCAAAATTTGAATTCACCGGATTCTAGCGGCAGTTGAGAGACGTACGGGATCGGCTGAGAAGGACGCTGGCGGGTAATAACCCTATCCTGGCGCATATGAAACCCTCTTCCACATGTCCTGAATGGTTGGTCGCTGTCTCATCCTCTCAATCCTTTTTTCAGCCCTCGTGCCACCTTTCAGCAGTTACACTGGGTTTTGCTTACTCCAACCTCTGCTGAGCGATTCCATTAATCCTATTGCCTCCAAATAAATTGGTCTGGGGTGCCACAACGTACTTTCACTCTGACAACTCCACCCCCTCCAGGGTACTAAATACCGACCGGGAGTGGTGGAGGCACCAACCCCCTGTGATTCTATCTCTGTTGGAAACTGTGTGGGGTGTGGTTTGGTCTCGAATTCTCGTCCTAATATCACTTGAAGGCAAATGAAGTTGACTGGAACCACTGCAGACCGCGGGTTGAAGGACAACTGTGAAACACCATAACTAATACACCCCCTAAAAATTTGCTGCGCTGAGGGGTTGTAAGCAGGTCTCTACTCGTGAGGTGGCTCAAAAAAATCTTCCTGAGGATGTTCGTACCATTTCCGAACCACTCCAAGTTGTACTAATTATAAGTCTAAAGTCTATAAAACATGTGCATCGTCTATACAAATTTATATATGTAACCAAATTTTTCAATTGCGTAATAAGACTGAAAGTTGTGAGTAATTAGTTACTTCAGAGATAGAACTGACTCAAAGTTTGAAAATGTATTTATACTTATTAAGACAAATATATATGACAAAGAGTTTGAAAGAAATCCAATTATAAATTAAAGCTTCTTAAAGCTGACATTAGCATAAGCTCTGTAAATAATTTAAATATCGTTTACATTTATTAAGGAAACTTTCTTTCCTCAAACTTCCTTATTACTCTCTGTAAACTTGGACATTTAAAAAACTTGTATGTATTTTCCTTGTAAAATGATATTTTCAATGGAGAGAACAATTTTTCTAGTTAACTACGTGTTAACACCCGGAAAAAAGTATTCCATTAAGAAATCTATAAATCAACTCTTTGGTATTATGAAACAAATATTTCCCTAAGCACAAAACATACTATAGACTCGTAATCAGTAATAAGCCGTATTCAATTCGATCACTACATGTGCAATAAAATATATAGTTTTTTTAAAAATATACGTATATAATATGTACACACTACCTACATAGGTCTTAAGAATTTAAAGTATTGAGAACGCCCACTTATCTGCAATTGAAAAAAAAACAACATTTAAAAACGAATTTTTTTAAATGTTGTGAACTACATGACGGATTTATCAATTTTTAGTTAATATGACATTAGAAGTTTGTTTTTTAACGTTTCGTATATTACATGTACGTATGTATATATACATTATATGTACCGGGTGGGCAAATTTCGATGTTTTTATAGGGTATCTCGGTAACTGTAAGGGCTATGGAAAAATGAACCCACCTTTCCCGACCTCTTTTTTTCGAGATAAATTCATTGGTGAAAACCAGAATTTGCTATATCTTTTCGTTTTCGAGTTGTAAACGAAAATTGATTTTTTTTGAGTTTTCGATTGGTGTCGATAACTCGGTTGTTTGTAAAATTAGAAGAAATCTGTTTGCACGTTCTACAGGCACTTTTTTTAAGTAGAATAGGATTTCCTTAACAGATTTTTTATATCTTGTGTAGTTTTCGAGTTATGGCATAAACTTCTATTTTTTTAAATGGAAACCATAGTTGGCTATGATTTAGCTAAAAAAGAGGATATTTTTCTCTTTACAACGATATATAGTTTGTGGGGTCTATGATGAGTGTTTATGCGGAAACAGTTAAAAATTTTAATTTTTTGTATAGGTATACTTACTTTGTTTTTTTCTTTGCAGGAAGAGTAAGTTTCTATAGTAACACATTGTTACAACAATGTTTTAATAATAATAACTGTTGCTATGGAAATTTACTCCTGCGAAAAGTAACATAAATACATAGTAACAGTCGTATATAATGAATGGTATATTAAACTTAAATAACTAATTATGACATATTAGTGACTAATTAATAATTAATTATAACATATTCATAACAAGAAAGTTTAACACACTTAACAATCAAATTTGTAACAAATAATGTAAAAAATACGATACAATATATTTTACAAAAACAAAACTAGACAGATTAAAAAAAAAAATACGAGCATGATTATTTACCTAAAGTTTTCAAATTGTCGTCCGTTGTTTGCGATGCACAGTTCACATCGCTTTGAAACACTTTTTGTTGCATTATAGATGTGAATATTTGAAACGGAATTCAGACAGTCTATAAGATTTTCTCTCAGTTGAACCAGTGTATTATTTGTCTTTTTGTATAAATTGTCTTTAATGGTTCCCCAAAAAAAAGAAATCTAACGGTGAGAGATCTGGCGACCGAGGAGGCCACTTTACTGGCCCATTGTTCCCTATCCATTTCTCCCCAAAATTAGTATTTAATAATTCCGAGATTAAATTAGTATTATGGGGTGGTGCCCCGTCTTGTTGAAAAAATACATGTCGTCTTTCGTTAAGTGGCAAGTTGTCTAAAAATTCTTCTACCATGTGGTAGTTTATCATATTGTAATACCGTTGACCATTTAAATTGTCATCATAAAGTTGGTAAGCTAAAATGCGGTTATTATATAGGGCACACCATACACTAAAACCGAAACGTCCTTGATTTTGAACATCAACAGTCTGATGAGGATTATCTTCAGACCAATAATGTTTGTTGTGTCGGTTGAAAATTCCGGCACTACTTACGTAACTTTCATCTGTCCAAATGATATTTTTAAAAAAATAATTGGTCTTGCTCAATTTGTTGTAGGTACCAATTGCAGAAATCCAGTCGGCGTTCAGGATCAGTTGGAAGGAGCTGTTGTTGTTTCCTTATTGTATAAGGTCTAAATTTGTGTTTTTTTTAAAACTGAAAGTGCTCTTCGTCGCGATATACCAGACTCTGCTTCAATTTGCCTACTTGAAATTGAAGGATTTACGACTACCATACCAACAACATTTATGGCAACATCCTCAGCATCTTGAATACGATAATTTTTTGGTCTTGGTTTATTAAATCCTCCGTATTCAACGAGGTTTTCTTTTAGTCTACCAAAGATGGACATATTAGGTTGTCTCCTTTCAGGGTAGCGATTAAAATATGCTTCCGATGCAGCTTCAGAATTATATCCATTTTGAATAAAACACTCTAGCATATTAAACTTTTCGTAATTTTGATACGCCATCGCGCCTTGTCAATTTCTTTAATCGAAACTTTAAAACTATAATGCAAGCAAAAACCAAACATAAACAATTAATCAAACAGTAATGTGTAACTGTGTATTTACATCCCAATATCCAACTGTTCTGTTTTCAAAATGACAGGCGCCTACTGTGCAAAATCATTGAAATTACTATACTGTCCTTTATTAGAAAACATATGTTTTTAACTGTTTCCGCATAAACACTCATCATAGACCCCACAAACTATATATCGTTGTAAAGAGAAAAAAATCCTCTTTTTAGCTAAATCATAGCCAACTATGGTTTCCATTTAAAAAAATAGAAGTTTATGCCATAACTCGAAAACTACACAAGATATAAAAAATCTGTTAAGGAAATCCTATTCTACTTAAAAAAGTGCCTGTAGAACGTGCAAACAGATTTCTTCTAATTTTACAAACAACCGAGTTATCGACACCAATCGAAAACTCAAAAAAAATCAATTTTCGTTTACAACTCGAAAACGAAAAGATATAGCAAATTCTGGTTTTCACCAATGAATTTATCTCGAAAAAAAGAGGTCGGGAAAGGTGGGTTCATTTTTCCATAGCCCTTACAGTTACCGAGATACCCTATAAAAACATCGAAATTTGCCCACCCGGTACATATATGTATACTGTTGCCCAAAGTGTGCGTGAAAACCCAAGAACCTCAACTCGTCACAGAGCACAACATCATAATGTCAGTCGCACTTCTCTGAGGAGAATATTGCATAAAAACCTCGGATTATTGCTTACAAGTTGCAACTTACTCAAGAGGTAAAGGAAAATGACCATCCACTTCGTTATCGCTTCTCCGTGTGGGTTTTAAATGAGTTTGAAAATGACGCCGATTTCAATCGAAATATATTTTTTTCGGACGAGGCTCATTTTCATCTTGGAGGACAGGTTAATAAACAGAACTATAGGATTTGGGGTTCCGAAAATCCACACGTAGTCATAGAGAAGCCAATGCATCCTGCAAGAGTGACTGTCTGGTGTGGGTTTGGAGTGGTGGCATCATTGGTCCGTACTTCTTTAAAAATGAAAATGGTAATTGGGTCCAAAGAATGAACTACTGCCAAGCCAGCCGTGGCCGCCATTTAACTGATATTGTTTTTCATAAATAATGGGAAGGCATACTTTCTTGAATAAAGCAACAATCATTTAAAAATATTCAACGATGTAGTTTTAATAGCAATTTTAACAGGGTGTTCCATAAAGCTGTGAATTATTAAGTATTTATTTGGTGAACAACAGTCAGAAAAAACAACATTTTTCAACTCCAACAATGACAGAGAAAATACATTTTAAAGCCGTATCAGAATAACTAATCATTTCAACATTTGGAGCCCATTGAGACTTGATCGATTGGTCATGAATAGAGTTCGGAATGTTTGCCTTCTCGGCCTTCTCGCGTGTTAAACTGCGTTAGAATATCCTGTCCTCCCGCACTGGGATGGCATACTAATGCGCATCCGTGGGTCTTGGCGCCTTGGCAGGATCGGTCTGTGGCGTACGTATGCAGGGAGAAGAAATACGCACGTATATGATTTACAACCCGCTTAAAAATACGGTTTATACTTTAATTATCATAGAGTTATATAGTGCCGCCTAGGCGTTATGGCACACATTTCCGAACCTTAGGCATGAACGAAAAAATATCAATAATTCAACCAATTTCAACGAGGGGCACTACCCATAAGAGTTTTGCGGGGCCATTTAACACATAAAAATAACAATTTGAAAATTTTAAAATGTAAAAATGAAACTACCGTAAAAATATGTGAAAATAATATAGAAAAATGATATGATGGTTCGAATCACAGTAACTTAACAAAATGACAATAAACTTTTAACAAGATGAAACTTTTAATCTTTCAATCAAATAAAAAATAAAAATCGTTGTTAGAGGTTTTTTAAAAAGCAAAAATATTATGAACGAATACAATTAACTTATTCCAAACTTGCAACACTTGGCACAGTGAGAACTTTTCTACTGCATAACATACTGCACCAAACATGAAATTGAAGTCTGCTACCCAAAAAAAGTTATAACAGTTGTTCTAGACACTAATATCTGTAATGTTTTTCATTGGAACATTACATATTTCCATAATATCTGAAAAGCAAATTTTGAGCACTATTTAACGATAAAACATACAATATTGCGCCTATAAGAAGAATAGTTAACGACATTAACTCAGAAACAAATGACAACAGAAATATTTTGATAACGTCAGCGAAATCATCTTAAAAATCATATTTTACCAAGTTGTGTACTTGGTAGAATATCACGTCATGCAATTTAAAATATACGGGTGTCCCCGAAAATATGTCACAAACGTCAGGATATGTACATATAAAATGATAGTACATATAAAAATAATATTAAAAGTACTGATAAACATACCCCCGCAAATGCTTCCCTTTGGAGTTATGACCCTCTTTAGGTATCCCCCAGGCGAAACATATTCATTTCTAATTTTTTTGGGCCCAGGTAGGAAGATGAAATTTTGAGAGTAAAGTTGGACAAACAATTCCCTTATTTGCTGAGAATATGAATAAAATCCAGAAAACGTAAAGGGTATTTTTCGAACACCCGTAGATATTTTCGGCGGGAAAAAAATTCTGGTTATTATACCATTTGTGGCTCAATTATTTTTATAAAGACAATTCGATTTTAAAATTTTTTTCTCTAGATATTTTTTCGAGAAATGTGTCGTTTTCCCGTAAAAAAAAAGTTAAAAGAGGTCACCTCATTATTCACCTCGAGGCAAACGTTAAAAATTTACATAGTAGGCGTCTGTCACTTGCAGTGACATTTATGCTGTGGCTTATTTGACAGCGGCCTTGTATTCTGCAAATGAATACGAACACTTATCGTGAATATGCAAATATGCATACTTACGGTAGGAAACGTTGAATTTTGATGTACTTTTGTACTCAACGAAGACTTCTGTTCTTCAATGAGAGGACGTTATAACGAATATTAGAAAAAGTGTTAGGTACCTAATACCTTAATTTAACGTTAAAGTATATCATTTAATACATGCTCAAAGATGTACAACAAAAATAATACAAAAATTAGTGTTGGAACTATGGTAGAAAAAACAATTCTCTAATATCATTATCGAACGAAACAAGTAAATAAATATAGGTAATTATAGTAGATATTCAAACTGCCCTCCATGGGCTTCAACACATACTCGCAGTCTGCTAATAAAATTAAATCTGATTCTAGTAAATACATCAGGAATATTTCTAATAGCATTAAACGCTTCTACTATTCGCTGACGAAGTTCTTCTTCTGAATTAACAGAACTGCTATAAACGAGAGATTTAGTATGTCCTCATAAATAAAAATCAGCCGCATTTAAATCTGGTGAGCGAGACGGTCAGTTTCTTCGTGCATCATTCCCTCGTCCAATCCATCGACCGCGAAAGACTCTGTTTAAATGTCGTCGTACTTGATGACTAAAATGGGCAGGTGCCCCGTCATGAAGGTACCATAAACGCTGCCGTAATGCAATTGGAACATCTTGCATTAACTCAAAAAGATGGGTTTGCAAAAAAATTGAGGTATTCTCTGATACCAAGTCTTCTTGGTAGAAAAAAAGGTCCCATCAGATGGTCGCCTATAATCCCACCCAATACGTTAACTGAGAAGCTCTGTTGATGTTGACTTTCAATTATGGGATGTGGATTTTCATCTGACCATTGATGCATGTTGTGCAAATTAAGTATGCCATCTCGTGAAAATGCACAGCGACAAAATGAAACAGCGTCTCGACACTACGTCAACAGAGACTGCGTTTAAGCCTGGCGATGCAGTATGGTTGTACACCCCAAAAGGACGAAAGGAAAAAGTCCAAAGCTTCAGAGCAACTGGGAAGGTCCGTACACCATAATAAAGAAAATCAACGACCTGATCTACCGCATCCAGCTGTCTCCAAGAAGCAAGCCGAAGGTGGTCCATCTGGAAAGGCTCGTGAAGTACACAGGACATAACCCACCCAATTGGTTCGTCGTCGAGGATCCACCGCCTAGGACTGAAGACAGTGTTATTCGGGACGAATAACCTTTAAAGAGGGGAGCAATGTGACATTTGTAAAAGTGACATTTGTCACAGCTGACATTTATTAAGTTTTATAGTTTTCATACTTAGTTTATTTAGTTTATACACACTAGCTATTAGTAAAGAATTGTATGGAATGACATATTGAATATTCTGGATGTCAAAATAATTTTCTAGAAATGTAGAAACTATAAATACTGGTGTTGTTGCTAGGATAGAGTTAGTTAGTTAGTTGTGATTTGGATGTAACAGAGTTAAGGTCGACGAATTGTAAAGTGTTAATAAACGTGTTAGAAGTGAAGAAGTAAATTATTTAGAGAGAAATACGTAACAATATTTTTGTTTATTCTTAATTAAGTATTATTAGTTCACAATAAGTTTCAATAAGTTCAACACAAAATTTACTCAGCTTGACAGAAAACAAGTTATCCTTTCCGCATGCTAGACCGAAGCTCGACTGACGCTCAAAAACTTGTGAGAATACCCGCTGGGGAGCAGCATCAATCTGTCATGACTGGTGGCGCGCCAGTTATAACTCGTTTCGGAAAAAGTGCACTGCGTAAACGTGCCCCATGCGTAAACGTGCCCCGGTCTACCCTACCTACTAGGTAAAAGTCACCTTCCCCTCGTTCCTTTTGAACGGTTATACTTAGAGTAATGAAATTTGGAGAATAAAAATAAACGAATGTAAGCTTCTGTACTAGTGATAATAATAGAGAGTATACTAATAACTTTAAATGGGAGCCTACGGCAAGTCACACCTTGTTTGAAACATATTTAAAAGACCTATTCAGTCACACTAATTTTGTTTGAGTTTAGGGTAGTTAAACACTAACATTTCAATTCAGCGTTCAATTCCTACAGAATTAAAAGACCGTCCCTGGATAATTGTCAAAATTGTTGGGACTCTGTTTTTTAATACTGACTTAATCGGTGAAGTGTATCTATTACAAAAGAGGTGTTACAAAACGCAATTGAGCCATTCGTTAATTCTTAAAATTCTGGAAGAAAATTCAGATGATTTTGGTAACTTGGAAATAATGTTCCTACAATATGATGCTTATTCACACTATTATGGTGCAGTAATACGTTGTCTAGATGAGAAATATAGTGGTAAATTGGACGACGAGGTCCGATAGAATAGCCAGCTCGGTCACCGGGCCTCACACTTTTAGATTTCTTTCTGTGGGGGTATCTTAAATCGAATGTTTACGCTATAGAACGTGACAGTATTGACATTTTAAAAACAACGAATTGTTGAAGAATGTAGTACTTTCTTCAACAATTCGTTGTTTTAAAACGTCAAATATAAGGCAATTTTCGCTAACACATTTGAACGAGTACGACAAGAGTTTAGCAATATAATGTTTTACTGTCAGGAAATAGATGGAGCAGATTTTGAACACATAGTATAAGATCTGGTTCTTGAATATCTATTAATTAAATGCTAAACTAAAATTTTTGTGATTATTTTGGTAGTATTTATTTAATCCATCAAAAATACCCTAAACCCAAACAAAATTAGTATTACTGAATAGGTCTTTCAAACGAAGTGTTACTTGTCATACGGTCTCATTTAAAGTTATATGTGACAGTGGTCCTGTGACGTCATCTGTGACAATTACTTCACCTGTTATCACTAGTACAGAAGCTTGCATCCGTTTATTTTCCTTTTCCAAATTGCATTAGTCTTAGTATTACCGTTCAAAAGATATGAGGGGGAGAGAACTTTTGACTAGCACTGTATACATTGAGGACGTAAAGGTTTGCATAAATTCAATATTTTCCAAACTACAATTTAAAAAAAAATCCTTGGACACATTAATCTTTAATTTCAATTGCGCATGTTGCACTACAATAAATTATCAATCACCACTTTTTTATACATGACACCATCGATATTTTTTTAAATAGAATAGCCCATTTTTTCTATTTTTCGCATTCTCCAGTAACAGTCAATTTAAAAATATGTAGTACTATATTACTATGTACCTATGGTCTACTTAAGTTATTTGTTTGTGAGAGACAATCTTCGACAAATAAATATATCATGATGTAAAGTTTTCACTCCACTTATGATTTATGTTTGTCAAAAATTCACAAACGATTGTGGACATCGCTCTTTTGACAAATGTAACTTTTATTGTCAATAAAGCGAAGTCCAAAATTGCTTGCGAATTTTGAAATTGCGAACGTATGTGATATCATTGAGCTCAGAAATTTATGGAGATTTTAAATATGCAAAAATTAATAGAATGTCTCATCTCAAACCGTTCAGTAGCAGTTCTGAAGAAACTGAAAATCATATAAATATTGTTTATAAGTATCTCAAAAGTTGACATTTATTATGAACACAAAATTATGAAAATTTGAAAAGCTTGTTTTAGTAAATAAAAAAATAGTATCTTGTATCACCCTCAATGGCGGCGGTTGATCAAAAATATGGGGGCTGCAAATTAATACTTTAAGTTTTTAAGGTCGAATTTGGGTATAAGAAGTTGTAGCACGACCGTAGCTAGAACCAAATTTTAGGTAGGGCATCACACATTTGAAAAAGGGCATTAATTATTTTGTATAAATTTTTAGAAAAAAATAATATAGCATGTGATTTATAAACACAACAATAAATTCTTTGTATTATTATAAAAACAAGAAATAACTATTATGATATTAACAAATAGGTTAAATAACAACTTAAAGATATCGTACTTAACATACAATAAAATATGCTAAAATAACAACTATGAAATGAACTATAAAACAAATAACCACCAGTCTTTATAAAACAAAACGAGTTAAAAAATTCAATAAAGTGGAAGTCTTCGATTTGCCATACTGTGGAATTTTCTTAGAACTTTGTCGATATCAATATTCTCTATTCTTTTCCGCTCAAATGCAAGAAACACCAAACTTGCCATTCTTTCATGAGTCATTGGCATCCTTTGAGGTCTATTGATGGCAGTTAATGTTGGAAAAGTAGATTCACATTGAGCAGTGCTGCATCCAAATGTCGCCACTGTCGCAAACAGTTCATACGTGTCTCTGGAGGCTAGAATATTCTCGTCTTTATCTTTCCTATTTTTCAAGTATTATTTTTCAAGAGTAAGGTCAATTTTATTTGCCATCAGGATATTCAATGTAGCGTCAGTGAAAGTGGCTGCATCTAGGTTTTTAGACGTAATCACAATTAGCAATGACTCTTTCACAGCTCCATTTTTAACAAAGCGTACACCTATTGCTATATTTTTTCTGTTGTTTTTGTCCAGAGTTCCATCTTCCATTAGTGTAAACCAAGGAACACTAGATTCTTGAATATCCGCGGCGATAAATTTACGAACAGTTTCCGCCATTGCCTGAATTATTTGATTTTGTATTTCTGCTCATCGATATTTGGCATTTTGAGGAACATGAACGATAGCTTCTTTCAAGATTGGATCCTTCTTTATAGTATATTCAAACGAGCTTTGAAATAAACCTCTTTCCTTTTATTCATTTAATTCGTAATTTCCTCGAAAAGCAAGTTCATTGACTGCTAGAAACTGCATCACTTCAATAATGGACTTTACATAATTTCTGAATTTTTCCAAGACATTGTAGTTGAGCAGAGTACGAATACTGTTAGTACGTTAAGTACCTAGTTGATCTGTGGATTTTATCTTCTCACATAGACATAGCCTGAATATGTGGTAATGTTTTCTCATGTTTAGGGAAACCACACTTTGAATCTGTAGCATTTTTCCAGTTTCTGAAACCCGTGTCAGTGTATGGATTTTGTTTACTTCCATGTGGTAGAAATTGCTGGTATGGGTAACAAAATACCGCATCCCGTTGTACAGAATATTGCAACCATTTGAACCTTTTGAACCAATCGGTTACGAAAGCTCTATTGTTTTCTCTCGGGTAATTATTCAAAATAATCTGTTTAATTGGCTCCCCGAGTTGAGCTGTACCATTTGGAATTCCACAACCGACAGTAGAAACTTTTTCATTTTTACTTGTAGAAGGTATAACTGCTGAATATGCTGTTTCTATCTGTATTGATGAATGCGGCTGATCTTCCAACTGAAGTCGCGCCTCATTATTAAAAAAACTTTCTTATATCCATATAATTTCTAACGAGCACACTATAAAAAAACAAAAAATTAAAAATAGACAGCAGTCCGCGTGACCATGCAAGCAAATAATGCAAACAATGCAACTAACTCGTTCCGACTCGCTCGTTTACCAGTGGCCATGTGGAGAGAATTGCGGAGTGGGAATCGCACAGACGCGAAGTTGCCGCGTTGGTAAAAAGCTATGAAACCAGTAGATAAACAAAGACACTGTAATTACGTCACAAGCAAATTTTTCTTTGGATTTAGGAATTTTATTAACTTAGTAGAAAAACGTACGACAATTAATAATTCAATGTTATTAATTATTGTGTGTCATTTTTAAGGTAGGGCACTGGCATTTTAAGGTAGGGCATTGCCCCTCCATGCCCTCCTCTAGCTATGGCCCTGAGTTGTAGGGCTATTGAAAATATTTATATATACCTAACGACTAGTGCAGGTGGTGAAAGGGCCCGTTTTATTGCCTTACTACCTTCGATGCATATGCCGTTGCTTCTTATCTGTCGTCTCACTTCTATTTGTCCTTTTTCATAACTGGCCGATGTCTGGTGAACACACATATACTTACTTATAATATAACATACCTACTGTTTAAATTTTCTTATTATAATGCTATAATAACAATGTTACTATTAGTAGAAAGCATTACATTACCTCATTAGAAGAAAAGGTTGGCATGACGATCCTTGTTTCATCTGCAATTATTTCATTTATTTAAAACTTTTTTCTTGACACAGATTAGGTAAATATCGTTTGTAAAATTTCATTTTATATAATGTTCGAAGTACTCTTAAAAACAAATTGCTTTTTCCAAATTGTATTTTAGAGCAACGTCCAACTCAGCACTAAAGTTAATTCATCCGCGAAAACTCCGGAATTAGAGGAATACGTGGACTTATCGTATCCTTTCAATGCAAATACAAACACACCACAAAAACGAATATGCCTCACTTTTTCATTATGCATTTCAATATTTTTTTCGATACACAGTGTCTAGCTGAGCTGTAATGTTTACTTTTCCAAAAAGCGTAAATTGCACATTTTTCATATATTGTGCCGACACCACATGCTTTTTAATTCGGACCCTTAAGGGGACTATAGCACCCAACCATATTTTTGAAAATTCATATCTTCGTTATTATACATCGGAATCGTTTCAAAATTTTACAGGTGGTATAATATTATATAATCTAGGGCTGTCTGCATTCATGTTTGAACACGTTCAAGGAAACCGGAGATATAAAAAAAATATACAAAAATTAATATTTTACTAAACCCATGCACATGCACTTAGAAAATATTTTTCTCTATACGGTGTTAAAATTTGAACTGTTCATGTGCTGTCGTTTGTGTATAATTAATTTTCAAATTTGATGCAATTTTGGACTCGGAATATGCTGGTCTCTAGCGGAGGCGCTGCGAACCATAGGCTGTCTGAGCCTGTACAGTACCTGCGGCAAGTATTTATTCACATTGTTGATGTCGTGGAGAGTTCTACTTAGGATATAAAAGCCCATTATATTTTTACGTGACAAAATTAGTTACAGCACGAAAATATACATGAAAAATCGGAAAAATTCCGTAGAATTGAATAAACTACTTTTCCACAGCTGAATTTCGCCGCGTCATATTCAAAATGGCGTCCAAAGTTGGCCAAAAACACTTTTTTTAGTTTAAAAAAAACTATGCGCCCTACAAAAAAAAAAGTTATTAAAACAAACAATTAAAGCCTAATCCGAATAAAGTTTTTATTGCAAAAAACAGCTAAAAATCGCGATTTTTTCAGTTGCTTATATCTTTGAAAAATAAATAATATTTTTTCATGAAACTACGGGAATGTATAGTCCTCGATAAGTAGAATAAGCTGATATTTTGAACATTACAGAATTTCAGATTTTTGGCAAAAATCGCATTTTTTCGCAAAAAAATGTTTTTTTTTAAACTCTAATAATTCATACACAAATGCACTTAGAGAGTTCAGTTAGGGGTTAAAAGTTTCTTCATGACTTGTACTTTCGTGTACAAATAAAGCGCGAATCGTAATATGACTGTTAATATGCTAAAATAACCGCATAAAAGTCGTCATTTTTTTACCGAGAAAAGTTTTTCAAAAAGTTTGAATTATTAAAAATCGGCCTCGCTCGATGTTCGTTCTTGCACGTGGTGGTCGGAGAGAGAGACGCCGTTAGTTAACCGCAAGTTAGCGAGTCGATGTCTCTCCGACCACCACGTGTATGAACGAACTTTGAGCGGAGGCAGCATTTTGTATAGGGGCCAATGTCATGTAGTCTACAGATCAGGAAATGAAATGACATTCCTTATAAATGACATTATATTATAAAATAATATTTATATGAAAGTACAAGTATCTAACTACGATCTGTGCAAATTTCAGCCCTTAATATTAAGAAATGATTTTTCGAAAATTTTTTTTTTTTATGTAGAAAAATAGCAGCTATCGAATGGCAATAACGCCATTTCGATATAATTTAAACTTTTTTGAAGAAATTAATTTTATTCGGTAAAAAAAAATTCGACTTTTGCGCGGTTATTTTAGCATATTCACAATCATAATATGATTCGTACTTTATTTGTACACGAAAGTACAAGTCTTGAAGAAAGTTTTAACTAACTGGACTCTCTAAGTACATTTTTGTATGAATTATTGGTTTAAAAAAAGCATTTTTTTGCGAAAATTGCGGTTTTTGCAAAAATTATCAGGAATTTTGCAATGTTCAAAATATCAGCGTATTCTACTTATCGAGGACTATACATTCCCCCAGTTCCATGAAAAAAATATTATAACTTTTTGAAAGATATAAGCAATTGAAAAATTCGCGATTTTTAGCTGTTTTTTTGCAATAAAAAATTTATTTATTTATTTATTTATTAGTCGGATTAAGCTTATATTGTTTGTTTTACTAAGTCCTACAACTTTTATTTGATTTTTTTTTGTAGGACGCATATTTTTTTTAAACGAAAAAAAAAGGGGTTTTGGCCAACTTTGGACGAAAATTTGAATATGCAGTTTATTCAATTTTACGGAATTTTTCTGATTTTTTATGTATATTTTCGTGCTGTTACTAATTTTGGCAAGAAAACGAGGTATTTTTGACAACGGGCCTGGCCTAATATACATACATATGTCAAAATGAATCTTGTTATTTTATCGTGTGGTCACCTACAGGCCCTTTACACATTGAGAGAATCCTTAAAGACGACAATTTCTGGGAGAATAAAATCAAGCCAAACTTAATATATTTTTTTCAACTGATTTTATATCAGAAATAATAAAGAACAAATCGTAACAAAATTTGTGCTTTTCTTGTAGCTTTCCAATTCAATTTTTTTATAAAACACGATGCAAATTGTGTATCAGAACAAATATGAGATGAAATTATGAAAAGAAGTTAACGACGAAAAAACACGGTAAGTAGTAAACGGTCATAGCAGTTACCATAAGGTATGAAGCATTATGTATTTGATTAATTGATTTTTAGAATTTTTAACCAGTAATAACGTCCCATTTGAGTATGTTAGCATATATAATTTCGATAAGACAGAAGTTGTATGATTAATGATTATACATAGGGTAAGTGTATAAAATAAGAAAGTTGAAGTCTTGTGAATTTTTATAGTAACGAACCACTTTTGTATTTTTACATGGAAATTAATAAATCGTGTCTACTGTTCAAATTTACTCAAAAAAAGAATCGTATGTCTCTAATTCTTTAAAAGAGTCCTAATAATCCTTAAAACCAAAATTTGTACAACAAATCACTGTACAACATAAAGCTAAATAATTTCAGTGTATAGTTTGTATTGTTCAATTAGAGAAGAAATCTTTCCCAAGAATTTCCCATTCAAATATAAAAGGCCGCTTTCAAATAGAGCGAACCATCGCGAAAAAAATGGGCAGCTAAACGAAACTATTTAGGTATATTATCTAGTCGCGGTGTTTACGAATACTTTCTCTCCCGATTGTACCGGCCAGCTCGCACCGTGTTTTTTGCTATCGTTCCGTCTCAGTCCAAACTTTACTGGTTTCACCAACACGAGACTTTGCCTCGTGTGCTATCATCCCCTTAATGATTTAAATCAGTCGATCTAATTTTTATCCATAATTGTTTAGCACCAAGTAATAATCAGGGGAACAAAAAAAGCTCATTTTTTATATTACAACCACAAAACCATGATTTTTTTCATAAATGTCTCGATTGAATATTGCTGAAAAATTTCGTTTTTCGTTGCAAGATATTTAGGTCTGGAATATGTATCCCAAGCCATTTAGTTTAAACTTTGACAAAGATCGGCTACAGAATGGCTCTGCTAGTAAACATTTAGTTTGTAGGTATGTAGCAGAATATAATCGCAGCACATTATATTATATTAGCAGCATATTATATTATTATAATAGCATATTATAATAGCAGTATTACAGTAAATATATACCATTAATGTTATATCTAAATTTTTACAGATAATAAAATAACAGTTTTTCTCGCCAAATGTCTTTTAAATTAAGGCATAATTTTTTTTAAATCTATCACTGCCGCTCCTGTTCTCCACAGTACAGCAAATAAAGGTGTAGGAAAAATCAGCCACAGGTGATTCATCTTCTAATAGACGTGGATCCCTTACGTGACAATATTTGTCAATTAATTTACTATAGGATTTTGGCCGTACGGCACGGTGACATTACATCGTATAAGCTCACTTTCGCATAAAAGTGAATAATCATGGCATCTTGTCAACTATGCTCGCCCATCCACAAGTAATGAGGTGCGGTTTCTGTTTTACCAAGCTTTGGCAACACGTATCTATTTTTGCCGCCCCACTTAGTTGACAAATATTATTTTTCTATTTTCATCACATTCAGTATAACGGAGTTCCATACTATCACTCTACAAGTGTTAAACTGTTCTGTGCGTAATTAGTGGTTTGTTTGTTTTTCTTTTGTGTGGTTGTCAATAAAATAGGTGCTGTATAGTGCTCACAGTATTGGTGTAAATGCAAATATAAGTTGGCGGCCCTGAAGTGTTTCTCATAAACATTGTGTTTTGCCTTGTTTACAATGTCAGGGTACCCTCAAAGAAAAAAACGTGATGATTATGCTGCTTTCGAACAGAGAGTATTAAGAAGAAGAAGAGGATGGACAGTTGTCATTGGGCCAGAAGTTCGAAAAGGGTAAATAATCAGAACTTTTCTGTTGTCCTAAGAAACTATTAATAAAGTGGTATTATTAACCTTTTTAAAACATTCTTGCCAAAGGATTATCACCTGTTCATATATTGCTTAAAAATGAATAAAAATAAAGTATACTAGATACACAAGACATAAACTAGTAATCTAGTTCAATAATTTGAAAAATATTAAAGGGGATAATGATTGAAACAAAATGCTTTGTTTGTCGCTAAAAATCAATTCAGTCTCAAGTATTCAATTTGTGAATGGTATCGTCTATATATAAATTCTCTGAGCATTCAGAATTTCATACAATTTTAAATAAACATTACTTACTCTTTTAATTTCGGCATGTTTGACAAACTATAAATAAAGTCCCTGTTTATCCCGTGTTTAGTAGTAGGTATTTCCAAAAAAATTCTAAAGAGCTAATATGACAAAAAAGGGATTTATTGAGAAGATAATATCAAATATCAAAGTTATTTGGAAAATGATTCAATATTATCATACATTTTAGGTGGCTACGAAAGTTGGAAGGTTACATTAAATATATGTAGAGGTTTTTTCGTTTACATTTTTACACCTACTTGCAGGGTTTATTATGCGAAATAGGCAAAAACTTCTTATATAAATTTCAGTAAATTGTCTGTATTAAATTCAAAAATAATAATAAAACAAAGTCACAAAACACCGCAATAATTTTTTCCAATTAAACACCCTGTATATTTTTTGCTTTTTTTGGAAAAAACTCTTCCTCCTGATTTCAAAGTTGTACCTACCCCTTATTAACATTTAATTCAAAGCAAATTATTTAAATTTAAATTTAATTCTTGCTTCGAAATCTATTATTAAATACGGGATATTTTGAAAAAGCAAATGGAAAATAATTCGTTTATTTCATTCACGTAGTAGTAAAATATTGAGAATTCACCACGAATGTCGATAAATATTTCCTGGGTAATGAATAGGGTTCGGAAATGTGTGCCATAACTTAGGGTCAGCACTATAAAACTCTACGATAATTATAGTATAAACCGTATTTTTTAAGCGCCTTGTAAATTATATACGTCTGTATTTCTTGCCTGTTCGTACCTACGCCACTGACCGATCCTGTTAACGCCTCGGAACCCGCGTATATGCGTAATACGCCGGTCCTGTTGCAGGAGCGCAGGATAGTTAAATGCAGTTTATCGTGCGCGAGTGAAAACTTTCCGAACCCTAGTAATGAATACCGTCAACAAATAAATTTACCCAGTAAAAAAATATTGTTAAGAAATTTAGGGGATCAAAAAGAGTTAAGAAGGAGAAAACCTAGAGAGGAGAAAACCCAGTTGATAACTAGAAATCAAGAGAAATATCTAAATATTTCAGGCCTATTAAAGTTTCGTGAGAACTATAAACCATATGGACCTGAAAATTTGTATATGGTATCTGGGGGTTTTCGGGGATGCTCTACATCTAAATGTAGAGGTGGCGAGTGAAATTGGCGACTTTCTGGCACTTCCGTATATACAGGAAGTGAATACTAACTTCATTATTTTAAATTCATGTTATGAGATATTTCAATTTTATGAAAAAAAAAATGAAATTGTAAATTCGTAGAGAAAAAGTAATAACTTTCGCTGTGGTAAAATTTCGTGGTAAATTTTTTACCATGTAAGTATGAAAAGCTGCGCTTATTGTCAATGATTCTATATACACGGAAAATCTACAGGGTGCTCAAAATGGAGGGTCAAACCTTGGTCATTATTAAGTCGCTTATTTTAAATTGAACGTACAATATTTTATTATTTCTTTCGCTTGCTCTCTTTATCCTTTTTCAATACATACTAGCATTCCCTATACTCAAAATGTACCGTTTTCGAACAATTTCAAATTAATTCAAATTGGTTAGAGGATTAGTGGTTAGAGGATCAAATTTTAACAACTTTAGATCAGACAATTTTAACAACATTTAGATTTTAACAACAAAAATAGAACGTACTGTATTTTATAATATCGTTAGCTTCCCTCTTTCATTATGTATCTTTCTGTAAAGCTCGGTAAAGACTAGTATTCCCTATACCTAAACTGTGTGGGTTTTAAGTTATCTCATGGTATTTATCAAAATGATTAAAGCGAGAGTTACATTGGGTACAGTTTGCGATGGATAACAAAAGTATAACACAAACTTTTTCTACGAATTTGTAAGTGGTGGGTAAAAAATAAAACACACATATGTAAATCAACAACAATGGACTGTATTTCGTGAATCGCTGTGTACATGAATGTGTCTCAGATATAACTACGTACTAACTAACTGGTTTTTTGACGGCGCGCGGCTCCCTGCCCTTCCAGAAAGTCGGGTGGTCGTCGCGTCTAGGCTGAACTAGAGCTCAGGGGCGGCACATACATACATACATAAAGGTATTATCAACAAAAATAAAAAAATACAACAACCGCCCGCCTTGAAAGGATGCTTTCGATGATAGTGTGCTAAATCTAACATGCAAAATACAGATACGAATTTTTTAACACTTAAGTTTACAAAATTAACATCAAAACTGAAATGTGAATCTAACGATTATAAACAAATGGCAAAGAATTAGTCAGTAAAAACAAATTTTACAATCCTCGGCTAATTTTACAAACATATTTAAACCAGATACATTATTTTTCACTGATGTATTCTAACGGTAAAACGCACAATTTGTTAACGGCACTTTTGACACAACCGGTCACTGTTTTTACGAGCACTACGCGCACTACACTGTCTTGCCCTGGAAATAACTCGACGACTCGTCCTAGCTTCCATCTCAAAGGCGGCAGATTGTCGTCCCTTAGCAACACCACTTGACCGATTTGGATATTTGGTCTTTGGGATGTCCATTTTGTTCGTCCTTGCAGGTGTCCTAAGTATTCTGAAGACAATCTCCTCCAAAAATGTTGGAGTAACGACTGTATATGATTCTACCCTTTTATTGGATGTATTGTATCATTTGTGAAATTTAGTTCTGGGATTGATTGAAGTGATTCACCAATTATGAAGTGAGCAGGAGTTAGGGCAGTTAGATCATTCGGATCATTTGAAAGTGGGGCGTGAGTTCAGGCAGGGCTCCACTTGCACCAACAACGTGTAATACTCCCCGTATGTAAACACGGAATTGCCAGTGATTTGATATAAATGCTTCCGTGCTGAGGCTGGATACTAACTCTAGACGAGTGGCCTTTGTGGATAGGCATACAAATACTGCCACATAACATGGATATGTGTGAACTCCACCACGCCTATGACTCTCTCTCAAGGTTATTGGTCCTGCGTAATCTATTCCAATATTTAAAAAAGGTCTTGATTGGGTAATTGTTTCTAATGGCAAATCTCCCATCATCGGATAGTCAGTGTTTAGTCTGTGTCGAAAACAGGTTATACATTTTCGAATTACTTTTTGCACTGTGCTTCGACCAAATAAAGGCCAACATTTCAATCTCAATCTTGCCATGGTTGCCAGCGGCCCAGCATGTAACAACGCCAAATGTTCTTTGGTAATAAGTAATTCTGTAAATGTGTGTGAAGAAGGAAGGATGATAGGATATTTTTGATCGTATGAAAGACTTGCTTGTCGTATCCTGCCTCCTACTCGAATGATAACTGGTGTATCCATGAATGGTGATAATGTGATTAATTTGCTTTTGTTGTGTACATTTTCCAATTTCTGCAAAGAGTCAAGGTCTTCTGGAAATGCTTCACGTTGAAAAATTTTTATGAGAGTTTGCAGAGCAGTATTTAATTCGTCACTTGTTAAACTACCTACTCGACGTTTCTGTTTTTGACAATTTTCTTTAAATATTACGATGTAGGCAGTAACTCGTATGAACTTGGTAACAGATGAATACCAGAGAAAAATATCATTGTCCTGTGACGTTGTATGTTCTGCCAATACATTGGTGTCCTGTCTGTTTCCAAAGAAAGAGGGCAAGTGCCATGTCCCATCTTAAAATAAGAACCGCATTATGGTGTTTGAAATAGTTCCAGATAAATTACATGATATTATAATGTTTAGTACACATACAGGACGTCTTTCCGTTGTCGACAGGACAAAACTGAAATTTTTCGATATCCAAGTTTCTGTTGATTCGATTTTGAACTTAACGTCAATATCAGCAAAGCGGTTCATATAAAAGTTAAAGTTTGTAGAAACCACCCAGGGATATTATTTACAAAATAAAGCTATTCTCATCTTGCTCCCTGGAAAGAAAATATAGTTCTGATGAAAGGTAAAACTGTTTTTAGATTTGAAGAAAACAACGATTTCTCAATTATTAGGCACAAACAAGATAGGAGAAAATAAGAAAAAAGCACCTAGAGAACATATTATATTTTCTGCAAAACACCAACAATAAGCTTTTCTACAAAAATTACTGATTCTTGAATGAGACACTTAGCACCTTTCTATATTTTTGTTCAGAAAAGTGTTTTTATATTTGTCAATTTGAAGTTGTATTGCTTTAAGAAATAAAGATTGTTTAGAGAGTAAATTTATCTCTAAAATTTTAATTTTTCACGTGTGAAATATTTAAAATATAAAAAATATTCACTTTTTTATCATAACTCGATTTGTTGATTTTGGCACTTAACACCTTTGTTATTTCCACTCTTCAATTGTTCTGGACACAATCTTCTTGATATTGCATCGGCTGAGTTGTCCTTAGTTCCAACGTGTCCCCAAATATAGTTACCAGTGTGTCTCGCTGTGTGCATTTGAATATCTGCCACTCGATTTGCGATGTGTTCCATGAATTTGGTGGGGATGCGAGCCAATTCAATACAATAGTGGAATCTGTCCATAAATAACAACTGTCCACGTAACATTGTAGGCTGTGTATTACCTTGTGAGTAAGATGTGATAATAGTTGGGCACCGCATAATTCTAGCCTTGGTAGACTTATTGTCTTCAGTGGCGCTGCTCTTCTTTTGGAACATAAAAGACTGACTGCAATATTTCCATATCTGTTGATAGTTCTAACGTAAATGCAAGCGCCACATGCCCTTTCAATGGCATCACAAAACCCGTGGAGGTCTAGCTGTGTATGTTCTGAAAATGTTGCGACATGTCTTGGTATAGAAACCTCGTTCAACAAGAATAAGTCTATTTGTAAAGTTCTCTACTGTTTGTCTTTATCTGGTGGTAATGGCTCATCCCATTATAGGTTAAGGTGCCAAAGTCGTTGCATTAATAATTTTGCCAATGTGACTACTGGTCCTAGGAATCCCAATGGGTCAAAAATTCGAGCGATGCTAGATAACACCGAACGCTTTGTGTAACTGTCATTGTGATTTTGATTTGGGGAATATTTAAAAATGTCTCTATTGGAACCCCAAATCAACCCTAATGTTTTTGAGCCCTCCAATTTGTCGTGAGGCATAACATAATTATCTATATTTGTTTGCGTCGAGTTGAATATTTCGGGATAATTTGACCTCCATTTCCTTAATTCCAGACATCCAGATGTTAAAATGTGTATGATTTCTGTGTAAAGTCGTGCAGCATCTTCTACTGTTTGTGCTCCTGTGAGGAGATCATCAACATATAAGTCATCCCGCACAGCTCTCGCAGCAACTGTGACTGATACTCAGAAGATATCTGATTGACACACCTTACAGACAAAAATGGTGCGGTTGTGGTACTATATGTAACGGTATTAAGTGTGTATGTTTGTATGGGGAAATCTGACGATTCACGCCATAAAATTTTTTGATATTTTCGATCGTTCTCATGCACGTGAATTTGTCTAAACATTTTCTCAATATCAGCTATTAGAACTACTGGATAAAATCTAAAACTCAAAATTATTTCAAACAGTTCCCTCTGAATAATGGGACCATTCATTCATGTGTCGTTAAGTGATATACCAGAACTGTCTGCGCAGACGCGTCAAAGACTACTAGCAATTTGGTTGTCAAGCTGTCCTTTCTTAAGACCGCATGGTGTGGGATATAGAAGCCTGATAGATCATCACGATTTAATAAAGACATGTGATTTAATGCTATATACTCGTTCATGAAAGCTGTGTATTGTAATTTAAATGATTCATCTCTTTGAAACCTTTTATAAATTCTGTAGTCTTTTTTCTGCTGTGTCTTTTGAATTACCTAACAAATGCAAATTTTCCTTGAATGGTAACCTAATACAAAATCGACCTAATACAAAATCTGAATTTCGCGAAACAGTATTTTGGAAATGTTCCTCACAATTTACCTCCTCATTTGACCTTGTTTTTGTTTTAGAGTTTACCTCCTCTAATTCCCAAAAATGTTTTATTTGATTGCTCAAAATCTCATTAATACTTAAATTATATGATATGATGCTAGAATTGTGTGTAACCTTTCCAGTAACAACCCAACCAAGCTTTGTATTTTGCAATATAGGGCTATTGTGATGTGAAATTATTTTGGTTAGGACACAACAGATCAAAGAAAATCTCCGCTCCTATTAAATGATCAATTTTCCCAGTTGTACCAAAATTTGGATCTGCTAACACTATGTGTGAAGGTATTTTAAAAGTAGACATGTTTATGCTGACTCTGGGTAAATTTTCCGTGATTTTTGGTAAAATACAACATTTCAAGTTAGCTTCATAGGGAATAACACGTGATGAAATTTGTATTGTAACGGATTCTGAAATGTGTGAGACAGAATTATTTACACCTCTGATTGTCATAATTTCCTGTATTGCTTTGATATTTAATAAACGACATGCGTCTGAAGTGATAAAATTGGACTGTGAGCCCGAATCCAGCAATACTCTCAAAGTACATTTTTTTGCATTGGCTATTCAAAACATCTACCAATGCTGTCGTTAGTAACACCTGTGAAATTAAATTATTGTTTGTGTGCAATACATTTTGAACTAAATTTGTTTCTGCGATTTGTGTATCTCGACTAACCAAATCTTTGTTTGTGAGACTTTTGTGTTATCAGCGAATTATATGAACGCTAATTGTCTAAATGTAGCAACGTATTATGTTTACTTGAACATTTTTTTACATGAACCTTGCTGACATTGTGAATATGTATAAGTAAAGCCTAAACAATTTAAACATAGGCGTAATTTTTTTACCTCGTTTATTCGATCATTAATACTCATACTCAAAAATTTTTCACATGCAAAGAATTTGTATGGTTTCTTACATATGACACAATAATCATTATTTATTGGTTTAATTTTTTGCCTGTGTGGCCAAAAATGAATTTTGTGATTTATTGTTATATTTGAACTGTGTGTTCGAAGTTTTACTAACACCTGATTGTGGATTTAACGTTTGATTTAGATTTATATGCAACGTTTCTAGCAAATTACACCTGTCCAAGAATTCCCGGAACTCATCATAAGTTGACAACCCCTCTTTTTCTAGGGCCTTTTTTCCCATTCTCTGTGTGTTGTTTTATCTAATTTGGACGATAAAAGATATATCAAAACCATATCAAAAAGATCTTCATGTGTATGATTCAATGACTAACGCTCTCACATGTCTCTGAAATGTGTCAAAAAATTGTCTCAATCCGGCAAAATTTTCTCTCTGCAACGTTGGAATTTCGAACAATGTCTTTACGTGACTCAAAGATATTAACTTTTTTATTTTCGAACCTGTTTTTTAATAAATCCAATGCAACTGAATAATTCTGTGGTTTCTATTGCTTGAATTAATTGTAATGCATCACCCTGTAGTGCTGACTTTAAATAATGGAATTTTTGAACTGCAGTCAAACATGTATTTTTGTCAATAAGAGATTGAAAAAGGTCGTAAAAATCACTCCATTCTTCATATGTACCGCTAAATGTTGGAAGATTTATTGGAGGCCATTTTACTCGTGTGTTCAAATTTTCAAAGCCTTTAGTTTTCGGCTGCGAGGCCAATTTTTTTGTGTTTTGATCCAATATATCATCTGCACTGGCACATGCTCCGAAAAAACAGTTTTTAACACTGGTTCTCTCATCGTTATCAATTGTTTTATTGATCAACTCAATTTCCGTTTGAACATCGTTAAATTCTTGCATGCATGTTTCTAATTTGGCCCTTCTGAATTTTAGTTCATTATAATTTTTGTGGGACTCAAAGGCGTCTAAATAAATTGAAAATCTGCTTATTTTTCCCCATAGTGATCACTTCTAACTGATATTGTAGTTCATCCATATTTGTCGCCTTCTTTCTTGACATTACATTCCAGTGATACAAAATCCGAAGGGTCAAATTTTATGTGATAAAAGCTTATAAATAATGTTTACCTATAACAACTAATAAAACAAATAGGTGAGTACCCATTTAAAAAATAATAACGGAGGAAAATTTTTTGGGGTTGTGGGTTTATGAAACTTGGTACGATATACCTAATATAATCTGAATATTGTGCAAATTTCAATTTTTTCTGACCCTTTTCAAAAGTGTCCCTAAAGATTTAAGTCGTAGTTCGTAATCATAACGGACACTTAAACCAAAAGTAAACACAGAATTAATGGCTTTGATAAGATCTGCCTCCAGATAAAACTTTGTCACGCGGTTCTTATATTTCTCCTGGAAATCTTTTTCAGTTGTGTGTGGCTGATCTTGTTATCTTAACGTCTAGGTAACGATATCCTAGGTAGTTAGGTACAGTGGCGTACCCAGACATTGGCCTTGGGGGGGGGGGGGATAAGAATTAAGAAAAAAATTAAGAAACAAAATTTTATTCAAAATTCGAAATTCGAAAATGTCTTTAGGATAATATACAGACAGAAGTTCAGGTTGATTCTTACTTGTTGAAGTTTCGGCTGTTGTATTCGACGAGCTACACGATTCGCTTGAATCAATTTTTCTCCTTTTCAAGAAGTTTGCCAAACAACTTTATTTACTCATAACAAGGTTTCTATTTAGCAGTTTTATGACAAAACAACACACGAACACACACTAACACTTAAACAATTCAAAATCGTGCCAGTCGTGCGTCGTCCACGATCCATGACAATCACCGAATCACCACTAAGCGAGCAGTGAGTAAAAACTGAACACTGAACTATAAACAAAATAATAAAATATAACGTGATCACGTGATCTGGTCGGTCGCTTCCATCAATTGCGGGGTCGGGAGGCGGGTGGTGGCAAAGAAGCAGCAGGCCAGTGCTGCCAGATTGAGCTCTTTTTCGCTAATTTGGCTACTTTGAACGTAGGTACTCCGCGCGGGGAAGAAATATGCCACCCTACTTATAGCGAATTTGGCTATGCATTAAGAATTAACTGTGTTTAATTTGTATTAGCGGACAATGTCATCTACTTTGGCTATTTTTTTTATTATCACTTTGGATCTCCTGGGGGGGGGGGGGATATATCCCCCTTCCACCCCCCCCCCGGGGTACGCCACTGGTTAGGTAGGTAGGTCTAGGTACCGCTATAACATAAGGCTATCTAGGTAACGGTATTGCTCTTCTATGGCAGTTGATGGATGTCAACAGTTAGATTCTATGTTGTTTCGAGGTGCTCCCTTTAATTATCCAAGACGGAAATTCTGATGTCGTTGCTTTTCAGGATTCTCAGTAGCCAATCGTGAGGTGAGGTACCGAATCGTACGTCTTGCTGTAGCCGATGTAACACATATGCATGTTTTTCCTTTTTACTTGGGCTTGTTTTAATATCACAGTGTCGATTGTCAGTTGATGTTTACAACCCGCTGCGCCTCTAATGCATCCATTTTGTTCTTATTCAAAGATGTTGCTTTCCAAGCAGGGATGATACATTCTCTCATGTGATGGGTGGACAAACATGTCCACCCATGATGGGTCTGTAGTTCTTCGGTTGTCATCACCCTTTTTGAAGAGCATGTACGTGTTGCGTGTCATCAGGAATTCAGGTAAGACATGTGGATCATTGGTAGCCTCCGTGAAACACTTTTCCAGAATATCGTGAGATGAAGGTAGATGCTTCAGACAGAAGTTGTGTATCCCATCGGGGTCTGGTGCTTTCCACTTTTTGGCCCTCTTGATTGTTGAGGTTACGTCCTCTTTTGTGATATTTCCGACAGTCATTTGGTTGTGATCTTGAGTTTGTCTCAGGAGATCTTTGAGGTTCAATAGTTGCTGCCGATGCTCTGCAGACTGAACTTTATCTACATCTTTCTAGTTATGACTTGTGTTTTAGTCATGACGCTTTGAGAGTTGTTTCCTGCTAGAAACTCATTCAATACATCGGCGTCAGCTCTATTATTATTATTGTTATTATTTCGCCGACTTTATAGTCACATTTCTCAGCGTAAATTCTGGGAAATATGCATCCATTCCCGCTGCAGACAGTGATGATTGGTTATTATTGTTATTATTATTATTATTTCACCGACTTTATAGTCACCCTTCTCAACGTAAACGCTGGGAAATATTCACCCATTCCTGCTACTCTTTTTTCAGTATGATCTAAACATTTCCCAGACACAAGCGGAGAGTAGCCATATTTGTCTTAAATATGGAAACTTTCCCAAGTTGTTATTGGTTAGCTGAGTTTTGTGCTGAATATCTATTGGTTGCCCTCACTCCAGTGATTTGTTCAGTTTTAGACCTATCTGTGTATCAGATGGTTTCGTTCTGATGGGCTGGCTTCTGTTCTGTTTCGGTATGTTGTCTTCCCTATAGTCACCTAAAAAGTTTGTGGAAAATTATGACAGCTGATTTAGTCCGACCGCATGCTTAACTTAACATATGGTTTAGGCCGCCTCTAACACAATGCGCAGTGGCGGAATATACAACATGATATCCATTCCCGCAGTAAACGTCCGTTTGTATTGCCCCTGTTATTTCTAGACAGGTAAGTTTTGGTAGGTACCCTGCTTTTGGTAGCCTAATGTTCTCCTTTTTAGCTTTTGTATGGCTTCCGTTTTTCTAGCTTTATGCTCCCAGATCAGGGAACCGTATGTTATCATGGGAATTATTACTTTGAAGAATCCTGTGGAATATCAGAAATATCACTACTGGCTTTAATCCCAGTGTTTTACCAATCATAAGTTTGCAGATCCATAGGGCCTAGGTAATATGTTAGTAGCCCTTACCAAGTGAGCCTCAAAGTTGAACTTAGCATTAATTCTAACTATGTAACCTCGGTTGATCAGTTGGAATTCACTTCACCACAAATGAAGTCTCTTCAAGTCGTGCAGGTTTCTTCTCCTTGCGAAGGCAACCACTGTTGTTTCGGTATGGTTGATACTTAGCCCGTTTTTCGTCCATAATATTTCTAGTATTCTCAGAACCCGCTGCATGAGATCATATATTACTCCTACAAACCTCCCACTAACTAGAATAGTGATGTCTATATATGTATCCTTGCGCATGTATACCTCCTTGTTCTACTTCGCAAAGAAGGCTGTCTACCAGTAGGTTCCTCAGAAGAGCGACAGTGCACTCTCCTGCGGACAACCTTTGGCAACCATTTTGTTGCATTGCCTGTGGAGATTATTATTGTCATGTATCCAATCTGAGAATTGACCCAGTCTGAGATGGATTGTTCAACTCCTCAATTTTCGACATTTAATTGAGTCGAAAGAGGTTATGTCGCACCTCTATGTTGAGAAAAAACCCAAGTGCGATACAATGATAATAATATCATTTACTGAGTAGTATAAATCTCACTTGGTTATAATTTGGAAATATTATAAAGAAGTAACAATATTTAAAAACTGTATTTTGAAAATTTGCAAATTAGACGACCTTTACAACGATGCAAAAAAAACTGATATGTTTCTGAATAGAAATGTTCAAAGAATCATGAATTTTTTGTTTTTTTTTTTTTGTGAACAAGACAATTCTAGTCTCAGATGGCAGAAGCATAATAATTTTCACAAATTTAATTTCCTTTAGACGGTTCCGAATAAAGTGGAGTGGTTAACATAAAACAGTGATCCTGTACAATAAGAATACTTTTTCAAATTTATATAGCATATATTATAAATATATCGGGTGTATTATGAAGTCAATCAAAAGGTCAAGAAAAAAGGAAGTAAGACCTTACTGAAGGATAAAATAAGACAGATGTAATTGCCATACCTGTCGGGCACGTCCCACTCAGTTGATGGGTCGTTGTAGATATTGTACCTACCCTCTCTCAATGGGAGTCCTCATTCCTCAATGAAAACCGAGCCCTCACACCGTCAAAACTGAGGACTGGAGTGTGGGCACTTCGCTCTGATTTATATAACGTCGCAGTACGTCTGCGTCTATCTCACTTAATGAACGTCTCTCTTCAAATTTCGAGTGTAACATTCATTTCACACATATTATATCTGTACTTCATCTAAATTTTATTCAGAAAATGTATTGCCGGTACTTCTACAGGGAAGTATATATTGCTTTAAATAAACACATACCGAAGTGTTTGAAGAACGTAAAATGTTTATTTTAATTAAATTCCTTATTTCTCTCTTGCCAATTCTACAAATACGTAGTCTAAAGCTCAAAATATGAAATATATATTATCAAAATATGTCCTGTCAGTAAATATGAATATTTAAAGTTTAGCGAAAATATAGGTACATATATCACTGTCTAAATTTTCAATTTACATCATCACTTTATACCATTTGGTGTAAACTTGGTTTGCATATGTCACGTACATAGTTATGATTGATATATGCATTTAGATCTGTATATTATTTGTGCAAATCGATGCAGGAATGGGTACTGGAACCTTCGGCGTAGAAACAAAAAACCGAACGTTTTCCACGAAACACCAAACTACTATACTTTTCTCGACGTGCGTTTCGCCAACTAAGTTGGCATCTTCAGGAGAAGATAAAAACTAGTTTTAATCTACTTAATAAATCTGCTTTTCTCCCGCCGATTTCCCTTGGGAGGTGGGATAATTAAAATGCAATATAGGTAAAACGTTAAAAAACTGTTAACATATATGTATTGATTAATGAAATGACCAAAGGCCAAGCCAAATCATGAATTTATTTTGATAATGCTATAATGAGGTATTCATTATAGCAATCATGAATTTATTTTGGTAGTGCTATAATGAGGTGTTGGTGGAGAGCTAACACTACCAAGAAAGAGAGAGAGGGGAACATGTTCATGTAGTATTACTTAAGTACATATTTAAAAAAAAAATGTAATATAGTTTAATTATTTTTTAATTAAAAAATAAATTGTGCTTGCATTAAAAAAAATTCAATTAATTAAAAGTTATTTAGAGAAATAGCCAAAATGTAAATATAACTGTTTTTTAGACATTTAGTCTGATTAGATGAAAATATTTAGGCAATGGTTTTCTTTAAATAATGTCGAATATATAGGGTATTCAAATGCGTCTTTGCATCAAATAACTTTCTGATTTTAAACGAAACACTCTATACGTTTTTACAACTTTGAAAATGGGACACAATTTAGAGTAGAAAACCTGTATCATAACCTTCCTAAACCCAGCAGTTTCTGGGATATTTGATATTGTTTAAGAAATGCCGCTGTCAGGGTCTGGAATATCCGTTATTACGTTTTCTGTTTGGCAAAAGCCTCCCTTCGATTTTTGTTATGGTATGAACATAAGAACATAAAGGAATAGAGCATACTCCCTGCAATTAAAATACATTATAAAATGCTGTATCAAGGATTGAAGCTTTTGTGTCACATTTCGCCAATTTCATATCGAGATAAATTGTTCAAATAGAACACCCTGTATTTTTTCAATCGCCATCAAACTAGACAAAAAACTCTTAAAGGTTTATTGACGTACTCGCTATGAATTGTTTCCAAATGCCGTTTAAGCTTAAATAATACAAAAGAGGCCTCTCCTCGCGTTTATTTCGGTACTTGATCCACTATTTAAATTTTTATTAGATTTTACTTATTGAAACCATTCTCTTCTCAGAGAATGAAGAATCTTCCACCCAATTGAATGTTTATCCACGATGAAATACTTAAACATTTTTGTTTTTACAACGTGTATTCAAGTTGTTATACTGTAGAGTAATCAAGGCAAACGACCAGACGTCAGACTGAAAATAGAGTTATTTCTTGTATCACTATTTGCATCTACTTTAACCTTGTACTTTAACGTCATATTCTTCCAAAGATTCATCAGATACTGAATCATACCATTATTCCAAAGCTCAATCCATTATATACTGTAATCTCCTGTTATTATGTTTTATAAATACAATAAAATGATATTACGCTGAAAAAAATTAATACTATAAAAAAAGTTACGATCACCTTAACGTCTCACAGTGGGGCTATTCTATGCGAGGGTTGAACATTGCAAATATTTTAATTATATAAGAAGGATCTCACTCATGAGCTCAAAAATTATAACAATAATAACAACTATACACAATTAAAAATATAACAACAACAAATTAAAACCGGTTCAAGTAAAAACATACACAAAAAAGTTAATAAAAATAAAACAACAAAAACAAAAGGACAACTTTTTCAAATAAAAACAGATTAATAATAAAAAATAAGTCTATACGATTATTAAATACAAGGTTAGTTATACACCCTAGGAAATTGCACCTTTACATATTAGCGATACATGTGTAGAAGAGAATATGTTAAAAGATGCCAGTAAGGACAGACAAAGACAGTTAGATGCCACATTGTTTCACGCTTGTGCACGTATTAGAAACGTATGAGACCTAATAGAAATTGGAGAGGGATATTGCCTATCGCCGTCGCCGAATTTGAGTGGGATTCAGTAGGTACTTTTTCGCAGCTATGGGGGTGTACATCGACGTAGCTGTATGAAACGAAATTCTTACGTAATTCTAACTTTTACAATTATCTAATACACTTAAAAGAAGTGTACGAACATAATTGTATTTATTTTCAAATATTTGTATTCCTTAACTAACCGGTCTACAAGAAAATAAAATTGAAGTTCTATAAAAAATAAAAAAATAAATCAACCCGGTTATAAGATGAAATAAGGAAAAAATGACTATTGAATAAGTGGGTAAAAAAATGTCGCCCCTTTGTACTTCGCAAAAACCTAGTCTATCATAAAACTCAGTTCTTACGCGTTCTAACTAGTGTTGTATGTTTTTTGGAATAGTATTTTGTATTTTACGTTTTTCACCTCTTGCTTCTATTCCGGTCAGCGGCATTCTTGTCACTGTCAGGTCCCCGCTTTTCGGCTTGAAGTTTTATATTTCGTTCCATGTGCAAATTTCGGAACGTAATAGTTTGATATTCGGATGGAATTTGTATACTATTCTTACACATAGCTCTAACACTTCAGGGGAAATTTTATTTAGGACTTGTACAATTCTGGCCCGTAAATCATTTAAATTTCGTGGTCTTTCATGTTCATGTCCGTAAACAGTTTGTTTTATTTGTTAAATATTTGTTGGCATTTATGGGATCGTTTATAAAAAATGGCCCAACGATGGAATCGCCTAAAATACCAACCCAAATATTTAACTTCTCGGGATACTGCGTACGCACAGGAATACTCGAGTGCTTACTTGCCATAGACCAATAAATTGACCAATAATTCAATTCACACGGGCGCATTATATATTTATCTGTCAGAGTTTATTCTTTTCTATCTTTTAATGCTCGGCTTTGAAATCTTGGACTTTCCAACCCTGTATGTTATAAATAAATAATACTGTATAAGGTTATTAATTTTAAATCCAAAAATAAATAATAGCAATTACAAAAAAAAAATACTTATATATGAAGACAGTCAACACTGATAATAATAATAGGATCGATGATTTCATCAACCATATTATCTACACCCCATATTTTCTTTTCTTCTCTTGAAACATAAGCATTTTAAATATAAACGGCTAGCATAAATGTTATATTTTATCTTGCCACATCTCCTTTAACTTGGGCTCAAATTAGTTAAATTAGATTCAGCTCACGTTGATATGATAATAATCTTAATACCTTTTTCCACGACTCAGTGCTAATTCATCGAGAGCATTATATTTATGGACACGCTTCTTGACAGTTTGAGGCAATTATACTTTTAAATTGCTCTCAGAGTAAAATATGCCTTTATCTGATCCATTCTTTAAAATTTGCTTTTTAATATTTTTTATATTTATCTAAGCGAGTTTAGATCGCCAAAATAAACAAAATAAAAATAATCTGAAAATATGTATGTTTTTAAGGACAAAATATAATATCAACGTCCTTTTTTAGTATCCTATAAATGTAACTTGATGTAATCTTCACTATTAAGGGACATAAAGATACTATTGACCATTAAAGCAATAAAAATATTATTATCAAATCAAAAGCAATAAATATATCAACAAGTCAAATTAGCTTTCAAAGTTACCTCTATGCACCATTACCACTTATTGGGAATAATCCATTCAGACTTAATTGATCGAATCGAATACGATCTAGGTTGTTTAAAAGTGGTTGAACTATTAAAGTTCATATTCTTTTCTTTAAATCTCTCCATAAAAAGTAGTATCGTCATGACGATGGGGTGTTGGTTGGTTGTTCGTAAACAGCAGTTCGTAAACAACAGTTCTTCAGACTCGTAAACATATACTTTTATGTACATGTGTCTAATAATAGAATAAATTTAAAAAAAATTGACTTTGACGTCCTCTAATTTTATTGTAATGATAAAAAATGCTACCTATTAAAATTAATAGATAGCACCCGAAAAAATCATTTTTTTCGGGTAGGGGCAGATTTTGATGTAGGTATATAGAAAGCAAGATTCAGTGAAAATTCATTTTCTCAATAATAGCTTTGACCGTCGAAAAGCCAAAATAAAAAAGGCAATATATAATTCCAAAAAATAAATAAAAATACTCACTAATTACTCAACTTTGTGCAGTTGAAGGAATATCTTCGAGATTCGATAAATTATCGATAATACCAGATGAATTTAATTAAAACTTCCATTTCGGTAATACAGAATGTATATTTAGTTAATTTTCGAAACGCAGGCGCAGTTTGATTTTTTTAAAATTATATTTATACATAACACTCCTACGAACGAATGCAGATGTTTGCAACCGAAATAAACCAGATTAAAGAGAAGGCGCCAAAAATTTTCACAAATTCAACACCAGCTGTTCTCGTTGTTTTGATCACTTAACACATTGACAGTCTCAGTCCACGATTCTGTCTGCCATGATTCACATTTTGCTGTTCATTCTTTATGCAAATAAAACTGTTAACGTTCACATATCGTGCATATTTGCGTTATTTCTGTGATACCAATTAATGAAGATGAAATTGATATTTTATTGTTCTTTCAAGTGGTAAATACCTAGGCAATATTTTATTGTTTCTAGCAACTGTCGCAGGAACTTTCTGAAGTATTTATTGCAAATCTTATTTTTCTCACTTCCTCAGCATTTAAAAATATTAATAGGACATTACCAGTGGCAGCTCGTGACTTTTATTTGAGGGAAGGCAATCAAATTTTATAAAAAAATTTGTTTCCTAAATTTTGTTAGTTATATACCGTACAGCTAGGAGAAATATCTCTACTTGGTCAATAAAATATATTAAGTACATTTGTAACTACTAACATAATGTACCTAATATATTTTATTGAATCAGCAAAAGCATCGAGGTTTGGAGTTTCCGTCAAATTATTTTACTATTAAAAAAATGCAGTGAAATAAAATACGGATTTATGCCAGGACTGCGTCAATTTCTATTTGACGGGCTGAATAGATCACATTCATATTCTGTTTGCCTAAAAGATGCAATTTGCAAACACAACTAATATGTTCGTGATTTTTTGAATGTGTCAATTGAACGAGAAAAATGTTTAAGATTATTAAATCCAGACTTTGCCCAAGCATCTTCTCCATGATTTGAAAACAATACACATGGCCAACACAATAATTTATTTAAATTTAAAGAACCACTAAGCCATTTGCATTTATCATACCACGTATTAACAAAACTATAAGCCGGCTTACCCTAATTAAAGTGTTAGTTAGATCTGGCCGCGGTACTCTTAAACCTTTACCAAATAATTTATCCTCATAAGACAGGCGACTATGTACTTTATAAAATATTCAACAATATAATTGCAGGTTCGAATATTTATTTGAGTGTCATTACAACTCGTATTATTATTGTGAAACAAACTGCTACAATCGCCAGTACCTCCATTATAATTTTGTATAATTAATTAAACAAAACATTACTTACATAAGTAATATGGCACACTTAATAATTACATAGGCACACAAAAAAAATTCAAGACCCAGAGGGTAGACCCCCCTAGTCCCCCGAATATGACCATAAAAAAATTTAACTAGCCATTTCCCCGTTACCACCCCCATATACCCCCTTCTGGGAGTTGAAATGTCAATTCTCATAGAAGTCGCGATAGGAAATCGTTCGGAACGGTGAGAGAGTCTCGAAAAAGAACTGTTTCGAACGATTTCGTTTACAAGTTGGTGCGCATGCGTGTTCTCGAAATCGGTCGTCGCTGCCGAACGGAGGGGTCGATCGACTTAAAATTTTAGGGGGCCTTTAAAACTCCACCCCGGTCCTCGCCCCGTCGAGCGAAAAATTCAAAAAAATTTCGGAGGGGTGGGGGGAGGGGGAAATTTCGCGAAATCGACGGGAGTGGGAAACGGAGGAGGGGATCGGCTTCGACTCCGAGAGGTCTACGAAAAAGTGTAGGAGGGTCGCGGGCGTCCGTCGCTCAGGGGCGGAGCTACGGGCGGCGCACAGTGGTACGAAATGCATAAAACATGATCGAAAGTCAAATTTTCGAGTTTATCAAAATGCTTTGAAATTTTTACCCTATAATCTTATACTATTTAGCTATTATTTGAACCATATATTTTTAACCAGAAGCTTGTTAAAAAAATTTTATAGGATTTTTAATATTCAGTATGAAAATTATAAAATATTATTATTATAACTCAAATATTTTTAATATTTATAAAATGTATTAAGGTAAGTTTTTGAAATATATTAGTACTTTTTAAATTAGTTATTATGTGTAAATAAATTATTTATAACCTAAAAAACTTACAGTTTCTTTAATCCTTTCTACGAAATAAACGAATCCCTCCGAATCAATGCAATCACCTTTAATATATAATATGAAGTGCAATAAAAAAAAGTAGCATGAGTTTTTCTGCATCCACTTGCCCTTTTTTAAATAATAGTAATTTTTCTCTTTAAAAAACAAGCGCGCCGAGCGCGTCCGCGTCAGGCGCGACGAACGCGATGAGCGGCAACAAGTGTGAACGGATAAAATAAACGCAAACAAATAATAGCAAACAAACAACAAATAAATGTTTTAATTGCGTCATTAATATGTAAAAGTTTAATTCATATTTTGTTTTCTACGTTGAAATAATCTTTATATTATATTCACAATTTCCAAGCCGTTTTACTTGCATATTTTTCACGAATATTTTTGTTTTGGTAACCTACGCGTTTTAACTTTGTTTTCTAGCTATCAACAATAGCTAAAATCTTAAAAATTCTTTCTTCTTCTGAGAGCGTTGAAAGAGAAAGGAAGTGTTTGTAAAGTAGCGAGATTAGACAGTTAACAGGGTGATTAGACATATTACATATATTTCGACTTGGCTTTCATTCGGACATTGATTACGATTAGAACTTTTATTAAGACCTATTTTTAGGCAGGTAAAAAAAAGAATTAAAAAAAATTGGACGTAGAAGTCATAGAATTAATTGATAATGAAGAATATAAAATAGAATGTGAATCTGAGAGCTCATCATCAGAAGAAAGTTCAAAAGATTAATTAAAAAAAGTATAGGTATTTAATTTTTTATATCTAGGATTATTATTAATTAATTGAATGATAGATTAATGTTTTAAATAAATTGACAGTTTTTTATTTTTTTTGTACTTACATTAGTATTATATTTATTATTGTTTTATTTATTATATTTTTAACTCGTCTTTTTTAGTTAAGTTTTTAATTTATCCTGTATTTTTATAAGGTTTGACGGAACAAATTTGTACAAAATTCAATCTGTATAAAAACACTATGATATAGTAATAATAATAATAATATATTTTTTTAAATTACTATTATTATTTTAATTATTAATTATTACTATTATCCTTATTATTGTTATTGCTTTTAACTTGATTAAAATTATTTTATATGTAAATTACTTTTAATATAAATTAAATAAAATTTTAATTTTTTTAAATTTTTTAAATGATTAATTTTTATTTTTGTTAAAATTTAAAATTTTGTTATTAAATATCTTTCTAAAAATACCTATTAACATAAATAAGTGATAAAATAACAATATATTAATATTAAATAATAAAAAATTTCAAGTTTCGGCGGCGGGGTCTTTTTGGGTCCCCGGAGATCAATTAAGACCATTTTGAGGCATCGGAGAGAAAAACGCCCAGGGACGTTTCGGCTTGGAACTCGGTCCCATGGTCCGCTTCGGGGTCACCTTCGACCCTGGATTTTTTTTTTCGAAATTTCTAACTCGAAATTTCTTTAGAAGTTCGCCGATCACCCTTCCACCAAATTCTCCTCCTGGCGTCCTCCGGAAAAGTCCTTTAGTGTTTTCGCGTGCGACGCCCGTGAGCGGAGCTACGGGGTCGGACCGCTCCGAATCCCGCGGAGAGAATGGGGGGTGGTAACGGGGAAATGGCTAGTTAAATTATTTATCGTCATATTCGGTTTCAGCGACCCAAAAAACGGTGGGGTAGACCCCGTCTACCCCACCGTTTTCGCTACCCTCTGAGTCTTGACACGTTTTTTTTGTGTGCCTGTGTTATTATTACCTTCCTATACCACTCAAAGCATTAAAAAAACACGGCAAGAATAACGGCACTTTCCAACGAAAATTTCCAAAACACGGAACAATAACAGATATATATTAAATTTTGTAGGTTAGGTTGTTAGGTTCATGAAATCAAATAACTCGTATTCTGCGCTGTCACGTGTGAGAGGTGAGAGGTGGGCGTTTTGTTTTTTGCCCCGCGTTAGGGGTTTCGGGTGGGGGGGGAGGGGGGAGGCCCCCCTCCCCCGTTTAGGGGGGGGGGGGCCCCCACTACTAGGCGCTTGGTCGTGTATGAGGACTAATGTGTTGCAAATAATAGTGCAGGAACTCCTTTCACATATTTATGTTTATTAATACTTTTATTTTTAGAAATTAATGTTTTACTCGGTATATGAATTTAAAAATGAAAGATAAGTATTATAGGCAGGCAGGTTTATACATATATACAAAAACTTCTTTGGAATTTTCACAGGGGAGCACTGTCTCCTCTGCCTCCCCTGACGAACCGCGACTGGACAATACATACATATTAGGGTACAATAAGCTCGTGGTGAATCAGGACTGAACTCAGGAAAGCAATACAAAATTAAAATATGGTGAGACACTTACCCAAACACATATTGTCTATTCAACATATCATCGTCAAGATGTAATGCATGCGCTAAACATGTCACGTGGGCCATATTTTTATATGTGTGCGTTTTAGGCGCCCAGCTGCTTTTCGCATATAAGCGGCTATATCTGTGACAAACACCAGTAAATTGTCATTGTCAACATACATAGATCCAAAATGTAAAATTCCATGCTTTTTCAGAATATGGCCTTAGAATTTTTCAGAAATTGATTTTAAAAACGTTCATTCGCATATCCTGAAAAATTCGATCAGATTAGGTAATTCCGACGTAAAATTCTATGCTTTTTCAGAATAAGTATGGCCTTAGAATTTTTCAAATTGATGATTTTAAAAACGTTCATTCGCATATATATTTAAATATGTATTTAAAGTTTAATAGTTTTTTTTTCTCCAAAACTATACATTTTTGTAAACATTTCTCAAGAACAAAAATGTCTTGGAAATTTTTGAAGGATTTTTAAAGACGATTTTTGATTGTTCCAAAAATCACGAAATCGAAATTTCCAAAAACGTTATTTAAAAAATCTGAAAAATGTTGAGAGCATTTTGCAATTGATTCTAAGACATTTTTATTGTTAGAACATTTGTAGCAAAGTCAGTAGTTTTTGAGAAAAAACATGAATTTTATACAAAACATATTTTTGTTTCGGCCGCCATTTTGTTTTGCCAAAATTTTTTTAAAAATAATATTAAGCCATTTACCTACTTTAAATTTAGGTCTCGAGGACGCGATTTTTTTCTGGTATAGAACCCGGGGATTACTTGTTTCATAAAAAAAATCAAGGATCAAAAGATTTTTTTGTTGAATAAATCGTATTATAATTTTATTACGTTTCTTTATATATATTTTAAACCAATTTTTAAAAAAAATCGAAGGCCATATTCTTAAAAAAGCATTACATTTTACGTCGGAATTGACCTGATCGAAATTATTTCAGCCCTGGTAATTTTGAAAATAAACTATTACACGATACACAACGTATGAATATTCCATCTGTTTTATGAGATAAGTTTTTGATTATATTTTGCAATTTATATACGAACGGAATCCACGATATAATTAATAAGAAAGCCTTTTCGCTTAATACCGCTATTTATTGGTTCTGTACCGCGACGATCACAACAGCGAAAGAACTAACACCGAATAAACAGTAAACACCTTAAACCTAACTCCTGCAACATACGTGCGGCGGCCTATATAATTTGCTATTTGGCTATCTCATAATCCGCGGCGGCAAAAGTGAACAGTGGGGGGGGGGGACTCCTGGGACGTCTGTATGTGCAGTCGTTCTTCCCATTTTCCGCCAAAGGTGCGTAAACGCACCCTTTTATAAAGTATTTTTTTCTTCCTACATGCATTTTTTTATTATTGTTTAATGAACTCTACACTCTAACTATATGTTTTCTTAACTTGTAATTAATTTGTATTGGTTTATTAATTCAAAAATAACAAAAATATATTTATTATAACATCATCAAATTTGTATCTATTTGATTCCACTTCTTCAAATATTTGTAAAACTTCCTAGGTAATACTAATCGTGACTTGTCTTATTTTTTATAATTGTTCTTAGTGTACCATCAACTATTAGTTTCCAAGAGTAAGATATTTTTGATATGTATTATCAATTTTTGACTGTTGAATATAAAGGTGCGTTTACGCACCTTTGGCATAATACGTTAAAATCTCAAAAATCTCAGTCGAGTTGATTCTTGTCTGTTTTCGACTTAGTGCGGCGATTCTCGTGTCCGTCATCGGTTCAGTTGTAGTTTACTGTTAGCGTGTAAGAGTGTAGTTTATTCAAGACTCTCTAGTCGCAACATAATACAATATTTAGATATCAGAATCTGTCTTTTAGGTAAGTAATTCCATTTTTGTAATACAATAGAAAAATTATCAAGCATATTTTCTAGGCCGGGAATGTCTTGGAATAATAAAACAACTCTCACTCTTCAAGAGCTGACTGCCTGTTAGAGGAGGATGATGAAGTTTTAGATTGTGATATCGTAGATGCTGTGTACGTGCCTCCGCCTGTTGATGAACTCACAGGCGAAGAAGATTTGGATGAAAATCTATTGGATAATGACGATGTACCAGCAGACATTACAGACATTTTCGAGGTTCATTTGCATGGTAATGTAGATAATATATCATTGTCGAATCAAGATCAGGGGAACCTCACCCTAAAAAATCCAAAAATATCTTCCCACATGGGAAAAAAAGATCCACCCTTCACAGTAACGCCAGTTTCGGTAGAAAATATCAGTAAGGAAACAATAGAGGCTAATTTAGGCGGAAAGTCTAAAACGAAAAAAGAAATAACGAACAAACAGAACAGGATAATGGAGAAACTCTCCCTTCAACATCTAATTCGAATAATGGTCGCCCATCACATAATAGTTTACCCAATGACATTCGGTTTGATAACATAGGGCATATTATTATACAACATGAAAATAAGGCATGAAAAAAGTGTAGATATTGTATGTCACACAATTTATTTATGTATTAAATGTAAGGTCTATTAAAACATTCCAAATGTTTTGACAGTTTTCATAAAAAAAGTAATGTGTGAATACATTTAAACTTTATGTATTTGGCCAAAGGTGCGTAAACGCACCTTTATTTTTTGTATAAACTAAAAAAAAATATATTTTTTGTAGATTTCGTTCTTTGCTACCCTCAATTGTTATAGAGAAATATTAAGTATACTCAAAATTTCAGGATATCTACCCTTGGCTGGTAATGGGTTAACACGCGTAGCAAAATACAGTTTAGGGACGTTTGATTTACGTAATTAAATATTGCAAACTGAAGTCCTGACCTGGGATTCCACATTTTTATTGCAGTCTAATACATATACATACAGTGTGGAACAGCCAAATGGAATAAATTTAGTAGCTCCATAATTATGCATTTTTTTTTATTCTGAGACACGTCAATTTCTGATTCTAAAATGACATCCTGCGACGTAAAAATGTCATTCCCAAATTCAACCCCTTCAGGTGACAGCTATAAGGCCTAAATTTTCAAATTGGAAGTAGGGGCTTGTGATACTTCATTTGAAAGGCCTTTTCACTCTTTATTCAAAACTGCTATGGTTTAATTTTATTGCAGAAATTAACAAGAAAAAAATATAAGTTTCTCCAGCGCAGAAAATTCGTTACATTAAAATAAAAAACAAATCATTATTAATGCAGTAGATGTTCAAAATGCATGCCTCCAGCATCTTGGCAGCATTCTAGACGTAAATAGAAATGGCTTCTAACGTCAGATAACATCTGCGGGGTAATCGACCTAATTGCAAGTTTTATTCTTCTTCTTAAGTCAACTAAATCATCGGGTTTGGTTTTGTAGACCATACTTTTACATATTCCTATAGGAAAAAGTCTAACGGCGTGAGATCAGGTGATCGTGCAGGCCATTCTACAGAACCACGTCTCCCTATCCAGCGATTGGGAAAGATTGTGTGAAGAAATTGCTGGTACACAATCCTACTGGAACCATATTGCATTACCTGGAAGTTGTGGGTTTCCTTCAGCTGGATACAAGTTTGCCATCGTCGGTACAACGTTATTTTGGAGCAGCGCTAAATAAGTTTCTTCATTCAAATTGCCGTCAATGAAGAAGGGACCAATGATGATACATCTAAAATTATTCCTGCGCAAACATTAACTTTCTCAGGGTTTTGCGTGTGTAGTTCGCTCATCCAGTGAGAATTTTCTCTCGACCAGTAACGATAGTTTTGGCGATTAACATGGCCGTGAATTGTAAATGTAGATTCATCCGAAAATAAAACATTTTCTGCAAAGTATTGTCATTTATCATTTGCATCATTTGTTCACAAAAGAGAATTCATCTATCAAAATCGTCTTCCGCGAGCACTTTAGTTGGTACTAGTTTATATGGGTGTATCTGATTTATGTCAATACGCGGAGAATCGAGGAATGGCTAATATTTAATGCTGAAGCTGTTTGACGACTCGACGTACATGGTAAGATCAAAAAGTAGTAGGACTGAATTGATTTAATTTTTTTTATTGAACTGATCGGAACAAATCCTTGGTAGTCCTCTAAATAGCACCCTTGTGCTTCGACACAACGCGTATAACGCGATTCCCACTGCACGTACGCCTTCTGGAACTCGCTTTCCGGGATCCCCTTCAGAGATGCCGTCACGGCCCCTTGGACGTCTTCTACGGAGATGTATCGGTTTCCCTTGAGGTTCCGCTTGAGCCAAGGACAGAGGAAGAAGTCCGGCGGTGCCAGATCAGGACTGTAGGAGGGGTGAGGCAACGTGGCAACCCTGTGTTTGGCTAGAAACTCCCTCACTAGCAGCGCGGTGTGGCACGGCGCGCTGTCGTGGTGAAGCTTCCAAGCATCGACGATGTCTGGCGGTGAAGTCTCCGTCGCGGTTTTCCCGAGTTTGACGCAGAATTTGAACAGCACTACGCCAAGTGCTGTTCAAGATTTTTCTCCACCTTGGATTGCGACAACACTTCTTAACAGAGGTTCACGGAAATTGACTGAACAAAATATCGGTCTCTTCGGAAGGCTCCCCACTACCACGCCCAGGTAGTCCGACCCCCCCTCCACCGCTCCGTTCGCGCTACAGAAATTCAGTCCTACTACTTTTTGATCCTACCCTGTATGTGGATTTACTTCAAGCATAAGCATTACATCCAATTTCTGATCATCACTGAGTTTATTGGTAGGATTTTTCTTTAGCTGCCGTACATGTCCACGTTCCCGAAACTACTTCTCTATTTTACTTACGGTACCTTGAGATATCGGCGGCAATTCCGGATATTTTCTTGAAATATGCGAACAACTTCGGCCTGCGTTCGTGTTCTGTCTCCATAACCAATCATCTGCAGAATTGTTATCTTAACACTAATAACTGTTAACTAGTGTTACAATGACAAGCACGTTTCTAGGTAATGTCACTAAAGCTTATAATGGCCAACTTCTTAAATTTCAGGTTTGTTTTTTTGCTGCTTTTATTTGTTGTTGTTATTAATATTTCAGAACCTAAAATTGACAAATAGTATTACTTATAAAAGTTTTATTTTAATGTAATCAATTTCCTACGCTGGAGAAACTTATCTTTTTTTCTTGTTAATTCCTACAATAAAATTTAAAACCATAACAGTTTTGAATAGAGAATGAAAAGACCTTTCAACTGAAGTATCACAAGCCCCTACTTCCAATTTGAAAATTTAGGGGTTGTAGCTGTTATCTGAAGGGGGTTGAATTTAGGGATGACATTTTTACGTCGCAAGATGTCATTTTAGAATTAGAAATTGAATTGAAGTGAAAAATGCATAACAATGGAGCTACTAAATTTATTCCATTTGGCTGGTCCACACTGTATATATAAATAATATTCATTCACCGAATGCCAGTAATATTAACTTATGGTAGTTCTTGTGTGTAGTATTGGACATAGCACTAACATATTAAAGACAGGGTCGGACAGTGAATAGAGATTGTTTATATAAGGAATAATTCATGAAAAAAGTACATACTGTCAGTTAAAACAAGTCAAACATAAGAACATAAGTATTTGTGAAGGGTATGCAACCCGTATAATGTTACGATCCAAAAATTGTCTATTGTTACCGGGATAATCTTCGGGCATATAGGGACTCCAGCTGCGAAGTGCCGAAGTGCGAAGTGAGGTATGATGCTTTTTTAAAAAACAGGTGATTTCGTCGGTGAGGTGATGTACTTACTTGTACCATTTGCAGATACATATATTGTTGAGGGTATACCGGACATTGTATGTACCGGACCGGTATGATGCATTGTATAGGGTGCGAAAAATATTTAAGATGCCACCCTCTTAAATGTTTTTCGCACAGAATTGTTGTTATGACCATTTAAGAAGCATAACACATAAAACAACGCAATAAACCAATCCAATTTTGGTATTCCAAAATCGCAATTATTGTTTGATTTTTGTGTGATGCGATGCTCCTGAAATTTGTCGTGTAACATATGGCATGGTTTAACGCCATTTTGATGACTGAAAAAAATGATATTGTCGTCAGTTTAAATTTTGTCCAACACACTGTATTAAAACCCAATGAAAATTAGTACGACCTAGTTGACGATAGTGAGTAAGGATCCTGTGTCAATCAATTACTAAAAAAAATCGTTAATAGTACTTACCCATCTTTGCCCCCTTCAGTTGCAGGTTGTCGCTAAAAAAAAGTTCTCAAATTTGTACTCTTGTTACTTTGTTACAAATTGTTACTGTACTGTACCACGCAGGATTTACCGAACATAGTGTATATCCGTCAAAAATTTGGACTAAAGGTTCATAAGACAATCACGGATGAATAATATATGATGAACAGTAAAAAATAAATACGTCTATGACACGTATATGTCATATTATATATGTATAAGTGGTTCTAATTTTAATTGAAAATGATAAATACGCCTGGGGAACAAAAAAAGCGGTGCAACTTTATGATTCCATGGGCGTGCATATATCTTTTTATAAATTTGAAAATTGTGAAATAATTTTTTTCATTGAAATCAATATAGGAGATTAAAATTATCCTGCATACAAAACTCTTAATATTTGTAATATAATTGGCTGTAAATAATGCTCATTTAGCCAGACAATCTCAAAAAATTGTCTGTGTTAATAAACCTAGTTGAAATACACGTCACTGGCGTCTTAAACAAGTTGAGCGCCTAAAGTCGTAAATCATTTTAACGACGTCGTAAAATTTTTATGGCACAGTGGACCGAAGAAGTATTAGCAATGTATTAAATGCAAAGTAGTGTAATAATCTGGTTGACCGGTGTTATCGCCAGTGGTTTTACTCTGTGCGGCCAGCCGCCTGAGCCACCGTTGCCGGCTCTTCAAAATTTTCTTAAGTATAGTAATATACATAAAGTTGTTTGAATTTATAATTTTTTGTTTTCTTGGGTTTTTTTTTTTTTTTTTTTTTGGATTTTTTCCAGCAATTTTAAACGCTTTATTTTAATGCCAACTAATAAATTTATATCAATGTATTTTTTTTAATATTTCCAAACTAGCTTTCTAAGAACGTCACGAATTAACAGTTTACTGAAGTATGAAGTATACTTGTATAGTGCGCTTAGCAATTTTAGAAAATATATCTGACAACCTTGCTTTTTTCTATCTATTTTCAATTTAAAATGGAAATAGAGTACATAAAGTTGTTTTAATTTATAATTATTTTTCCAGCATTTTTAAAGCTTTATTTTAATGCTAACTAATAAATTTATATCTATGTATTTTTTTAAAAATATTTCCAAACTAGCTTTCTAAGAACGTCACGAACTAACAGTTTACTGAAGTATGAAGTATACTTGTATAGTGAGCTTAGAAATTTTAGAAAATAAATCTGACAACCTTGCTTTTTTCTACCTATTTTCAATTTAGAATGGAAAGATAGTATATCGATATACAAGTTATAATATACATAGCATATATGTATAACACAAATAGTAAATACGTATTGTGGCGAAATAGTCGTACAGCAAAACAAGGGTGACTCACCGACACGTTGTGAGAACTTTCGAAACGTTCCCCAAACGTCGAGCTTTTTCGATCGGCGATCCGGACGAACTCTGGAAAATACCCATATAGCCTAACAGGGGATATAAAGGCATACCGACGTGGCAATGGGCAGTTAGCCTTTCTTGTATCACGCGTGGCGGTCTTCGTAAAATAGTCGAATATAAATTGTATAAAAATAAATTAGTGTTAGTAATATAGTGTTAGCCGTTTTGTATTTGTTTAAATAAATGGGGTTAGTTGTAAGTGCGAGTTTGAATTTTTCACACCTTACGAACTCGTAGTGAACAAAACGTTACAGTATGTATAATAGTATACTTACAACGCCAGTATTTATTATTTAAAAGGAAAAACATGGTTTCATCATATGTATCAATATCATAGTATTAAGTTTTGAAATATGGTGGTTTTTATTTATGTATATGCATATAGAAAGTCATGTATACGAGTAGTGTTGGTAATTTAAAAAATAACTTGAGGAAGTTATATTATATCAGTATAAAAATATGATATCAAATCAAATTAATAATAATAATAATAATAATAATAATAATAATAATAATAATAATAATAATAAATCACAGAAATTGACATTCTCCCTCTAAGAGTTTTTACAACTGTGCAGAGGGAGAATACACATGAAAAAGACGTAGGACACACAACCAAACCCTGTGACAGGTGCCAATTGCCATAGGCGGGATTCGAACCCGCACGGAAAATAGCTCTCGGAGTAATCGCCATCTTCTCACCTGGCGCTTTACCCACTGAGCTATCGCTGCGGTCACTCGGCGTATCAATTGAGTTCTTTAATTATATTACTTACATATTCACGTGGTCGAATTCATGAAGATTTTTTTAAGAATTTTTATTGGCTAAATAGACTTAAAATTGTCTATAAAAAAACTGTAATTTTTTTTTAAATAGGACACCCTATATATTAATTTTTCCACATTTAGGTTCTCCAGTAACAGCCAATTTCAAAAATATGTATATAACACTTGTGGTCTAAAGTTACTAAGTTGTTAATTGATATTCAACTGTTTCTAACTCATAAATGAATCTCTGTAGTATTTAGACCGTAAGTGTTATACATTTTTGAAATTGTCTGGTACTGGAGAATCCAAAAGTAGAATAAATATATAGGGTGATCGATATAAAAAATATTAATGCGTCGACTAAAAAATGTGGTGACGTTACTGCAACTTCTAGTTATAGCGTAAGATGCGTTTTATTAAAAATAACTATTGATGTTTACAAGGATTTTTCCAAAATATTTTTAGTTTGGAAAATATTGAATTTATGTAAACTTTTACGTCCTCATTGTTTAATACAATACACCAGTATGTTTATGCAAGGTGTCCACTATTTTGCTGGAATTGAATTAGTAACTTCTAAACCGTAATATACCTAACATACCGTGGTATGTGTACCGTTAGGGTTTCCAAGAGGGATACATTTTTCATTTTATCGAAATTTTTGACAAAGGTTTTGCTTGTTTTTTAAAATGAGATTAACCTCGGGAACTGTAATATTATATATATTGGGTGGATATAAAATCAAAAAATCGTAAAATGGTAAAGAGTAAACTGCCATTATTTTAAAAATTGTAGATTAGTTATTAGGAAAAGTTGCTTAGAATTAAAAGTTTTGTTTCAATTCATGAAGAGATTGACCTACTTCGATTCATTTTTTTTACACAATAACGTAGTGCTGGAGTCGTAACTGGATGTGAACTATGACATTTGAGTTGAATTCCGATGTTAAATTAAGCAGAGGCTCCACAATTAAAAGTTTTCCTTTTTTTAGCCACCGAACATTACCTACATTTCGTATTTCGTTTCTACCTTAATGTTGGGTAAAAATAAACTGCAGTAAAAAATAAATAAATAAAAAAGCTATGCCGTAAAAATATTCGCTGTTCCCACCGCAAAAACTTGAATATTATGGCGACAATTCATAAACCTGCAGGATGGACAAAGAAGGACACTTTTTGGTAAAAAAGTCCTGGCACACTTTAAGACCTCCCTAACAAGTTCTGAGCATTTAGTCGTTGTTCCATCCCTTCAACCTCTTTTCAGCCCCCATGAGCCACCTGTCTGTAGTTATGCAGTTAGATTAGATTAGGTAGTTATGCAGTAGATTAGTTTGATTAATGCAGTCAAATTAATTAGTATGGGGTGTCTCAAAAAACGTTCCTGCAGATGCTCGAACCCTTTTTGAACCACCCCGAGTCGTCCGTCTCCTTTAAATCCTCTTTTGCATCTCATCGTCCTCTTTCTTTGACCCATTTCAAAGTGTGTGAAAATTCTTGAAAGAGACTCTTAGGGTATGTGCAACCTTTCTTTACACTTGTGCGAATCGACAAGTAGATGTGGCCTGGAGGGGTGCTTGAGTTGTTAAAGGTTGAAGGCGAATTCTGACACCCGAGACCAATTGATTTGGCGTCATTAGGATCAATGGAGTCGCCCAACAGAGATGAGATCATATAAAACCCAGCGTAACTACAGAGGGGTGGCTTATAGAGCCTAAAAAATGGTTGAAAGGATAGAATAGTAACCAAATGCAAAGGATTTGTTGGGGAGGTCTTAATGCGTGCTAGGATAGAAGGTTTTTAGGTTTTTACCTACCAGCGTCCCTGTCAGCCCATCCTGTAGATCTCTGAAGTCCCGCCAGGATGCTTGTGAATTCAAATTTCGACAGAGGATTGGTTTTTGTGTTTTGGATGGCACATCCTTTAAGCCACAGCGTAGCAACTTCGGGGCATGAAGTATCTATGCCGAATAGAACGCAAATGGCGCTAATCTAAAAAGTGTTACGGTAATTTTGACGAGCGGATTACGATCTTTCGCCACTTAATTGAAAAATATGGCCTATTGTTAGCTAAATTAGAGGACCTTTCCAACGATGCCATAAAACTGACATGTTTCTGAAAATAAGTGTTTGAGGCATCGCAACACCTGGCGTGGTGCAGTTTTCTTTCTTTTATACATGTCAAATTCTAATCTTAGACGGTAGAAATATAATACTTATGTACTTTCCGCAGATTTTAATTTCCTTTGGTCGTTTACAAATAAAATGGAGTGGTCAGGAAAAATAATCACCGTACCGGGTACTGAGGGGTCAGAAAATACAAAATTCATAGGGGTAAAGAGTAAACTGATTTCATTTTTGAAAATGACAACATTACAAAATGATCCTAAAAGGTTTAATTAATTACATTAACGATTACAGTAGGAAATAAAGCATTTTTTTATACACTACTACTCAAATGCAGCACCACCATATTCTACGCATTTTTGAAAACGAATAATTAGTTCATGAAAACTTTTTTCTGATCTCTAACGATATTGAAACAACAACTTCCCTAATCCTATCCTTTAACAGATCGACATCATTTTCTAGAAGTCTGCTGTAAACTATTTGTTTCAATTCCAAGAAAAAGAAAATCCAAAGCCGTTCAATCCGGACTCCGTACAGGCCACTCACATGGCCTATGCCTTCCAATCCACTTTCCTGGAAACGTATTATTTTTATTATTAATAACAGCCACACAAAAAAAATTAAGTTTCTGACCTGGGGGTCTCACTGTGTGTCCTTTATGTTTTTGAGGTCGCTGAATCCGAATCCGCGGATCAGTTTCATCCCAGCACGTCTGGGTTCGGCCATAACCTCAAAAAACCCTCAAATTTGCTATATCCGTTAAAACCACAAACCCTATGGTCCCGAAACCTCATAATCCTATAATACAATAACCAAATGACCCCACAATCTAATAACTCCATAACCCCATAATCACATAACCCCATCACCCTAAAAGCCGACGTGGGGGTCTGAACTTATATGTACTATATGGTTTTGGGGTCGCCGAATCCGAATCCGGGTCAGTTTCATCCAAGCACGTCTGGGTTCGACCATAACCTCAAAAACCACCCTCAAATTTGCTATATCCGTTAAAACCACAAACACTATGGCTACGAAACCTCATAATCCTATAATACAATAACCCAATGGTTGTAAATTACGTTGGATTACGGCATGTACATGTACATATACAGTCGGAGTTCTGGCATTCCCAGATTCATTCATTTATTTACAGATTTATTTATTTATAGATTTTTTTATGGTGTATATTTGCTTGAGAACTGTAAAATCAGTTTCATTGTGAGAGATTGCGTGACATGATTACAGCATCGAGTTATAGGGTTATGTAATTATGTGGCTATGTGGTTATGTGGCTGTGGGGTTATTGGGTTATTGTATTATAGTATCATGAAGATTAAGAGCCATATGGTTTGTGGTTTTACGAAAATGGTGATTTCAGAGTGTTTTTTGAGGTTATGGCCGAACTCTAACGTGCTGGGATAACTGACCCCGGATGCAGATTCAGTGACCCCAAAAACATACAGTACACATAGTGAGACCCCCACTTCAGAAACTTTTTTTTTACCGGGTTTTAGGGTTATGGGGTTATGTGATTATGGGGTTTATGTGGCTATGGGGTTATGGAGTTATTATGTTGTGTGGTCAGTTGGTTATTGTATTATAGGGTTTGTGGTTTTAACGGATATAGCAAATTTGGGGGTGTTTTTTTGAGGTTATGGCCGAACCCAGACGTGCTGGGATGAAACTGACTCCGGATTCGTATTCAGCGACCCCAAAAACATATAGTACACATAGTGAGACCTCCAAGAAACTTTTTTTTTGTGAGTCTGTGTAATTATATCAATGTAAAACAGTGAAACTAAACACTGAAACATTGAACAAATAATAAACGTCAAATATCATTGTCACAGCTCACAGCTACTTACAACTCCAGCGCTAGGATATTGTATAAAAAATTGTAAATGTATGAGTGTAAATATAAGTAAATTGGAAAATTTTATTGATTTGACGTTTCACTATTTGATTTCACTGTTTTACATTGATTTAATTGATATTATTAAAAATAATACGTTTCCAAGCAAGTAAATTGGAAGGCACGGCTCATGTGAGTGGTCTCTAGGGTAATGTTTGTATTAGCTTGTTATAGTAACTGTTGAAACCAATCATTTACAGTAGACTTCTAGAAAATGATGTTGACCTGTTAAAGGATAGGATTGGGAAAGATGTTTCAATATCATGATGAAGATTTCATGAACCACCCACCATATTCGTGTTTGTGTTTGAGTAGTAGTGTATAAAATTTTGCTTTATTTCCTATTGCAAGCATTAATGTGAATAATTAAAACTACGATTTTTGTATTCTATGAACAAACAACCATTTGATTCGTAAACGGCTAAACGAAATTATAATCTTCGAAAAATTAAAGGCGTTATGTTTGTACCTACCATTTGAGTCTAGAATTTGGCATATTCAAAAGAAAGAAAACTACACGACGGCAGGTGTCGCGCCACTTCGAACACTTTTTTTCCAGAAACATATCAGTTTTATGGGAACGTGATTCTAATTTGGCCAGCAGTAACCCATATTGTTCAATTAAGTGGCGAAAGATCATAAATGTAATGTTCGATGGCCTAGAAAATAAGAACTTTTAATTGTGGAGCCTCTGTATTATTTAACATCGGAATTCAACTCAAATGTTACTGCCACAGTTCACATCCACTTAACGACTCCTGCGCTATTGTATGAAAAGTTATTGTATGAAAAATATATTATTACTTACGTATTTCTTTTTAAATAATTCAATTCTTCACTTCACTCACTTCAAAACTTTTATTAACACTCTAAAACTCGTCGATCTTAACTGTGTCACACTCAAATCATAACTAACTTTATCTTAGCAACAACACCACTATTTATAGTTCTTACATGTTCTATAAAATTCATTTGACTTCTAGAATGCTAATCTGTCACTCCATACAATTCTTTACTAACAGGTAGTGTATAAACTAAATAGACTCAATATGTAAACTATATAACTTAATAAACGTCAGCCGTCACTAATGTCACTTTTACAAATGTCACAATATAAATGAATCGTAATATCAGAAATGTATGTAGATATTTTATTAATATCTTGAACACAGAATTTCGAAAGCATTCGGTTGCAACGGTTTATGTATTCATTTATTTAAACTTCCTATAAACGTTCATGATTTCATATTGTCCAATTTCATCGTGAAGATAAAGGTACCTAATATTTACCGAAAAAGTGCGTCCTTACAATGTTTTGTCTATGAAAGAAACAACTTTCGTAAAGATAATTCTATTGAAAATTAAATCCATCCACAGAGGAGTAATAAACGTGTGTGTTTGCTATCATTATTTTGAAATCAAAAGTCAGTAAAGACTGAATTTCGAAACAGGTAATTTTGTTTTATCTTTGAATTTAATACATAAGATTATAAATAAAACATTATTCGCTCAATCGGTGAGGAAACCTTGAATAAAAAGATTTTGAAAATGTACCATCATAAAAGTTCCATGGAAATCCACCTATTAAGTTATTACAAAATTTGTACCAGTTAATTTACTACCGCTAAACCACTCAAAAAGAACATATTCGCATCATATTTTTGTAAAATGAATAGGTATATTTAGAACAATATCTATGTATAAGCAGTTATAGAGAAAATACTTAACCACTGTATGTTTAAGACAAGTTTAATTGTTTTGTTTTTTGTTTAATAACTGCCCATTTCCTTGGGGGGGGGGGTGACTATCGCATGATGAGGGGGTACAACTACTACTTTTCTTGATTTTTAAAAAGAGATATAGTGTGTATATAGGCGTGGAGGGGGAAGGTGCGGTAACCCGTATCCTCTCCACTTTGGGCACGCCACTGGTTTTGGTATCACATTGCTGCATTAGAAATTAGAATTAATTGTTGTTAGCAACTCAATTTTTATGTGATGGGAGTATATAAACTAGGGTCAAACTTTTTATTGTAAAACAGAGTCACACTGATATTATTTAAATAAAAATTGAGTAACACCCCGATCGTGTGGCCCCCACAACGATTGAAAGTCATATAACTCTGCTTTTATACGTGACTGTTTCTCGAGGTCTGTCGGCAAGCTTTCAAGGTCATTAGGAAACGATGCATGCGTGAGCCTGTCAATGTGATATAACTACTTCGCTATTTCGAGATATCCAGAATTTTACGATAATAGGTATGATGTGTTCTTGTTCCAAAGGCATACATGCTCCTAAAATATCTGTTTGTGGCAACCGAGACTCCTAGTTTTACTAATTAATGTTTGTATGTACCAGGAAACCCAAATTTGGTTTGTGGAACTGTAAGGACATTATCAGCTATTTTTTCTAGTATAGTATCACGTCATCACAGACATGTGATCTATGATCTGTGCAGGAATACTGATGTTATATGGCTTAGTTTTATAATTGGGAATTAAAACTGTAACTGACTAATTGTAACCTAATATTGTTTTGTGAGTCAAGGTTATTCTTGTTTTAGGCCCCATTCTTTTAATTTTTATGAGTAAGTTCTTTTGAGTGTTATTTTTCACGACACTGACGTTACCGAACCTAAACTTTTGTCCCCTAAAGTTTACAATAAAGTGTTCATTAAGGCGTTATACTACACAGGCGCACTGAAAAATTAAGCTTTTTTTGGAATTTTTTTTTCGATACCTATATGATGGATGAAATTTTGACACTTGATTCTGTGGGTATTAATGTATACAAAATAAATTTTTACTTTCATTTAAGTTACAAAATGGCGTCGTAGCTCCAGGTAATATGATACACAATTTTTCTGGAGGAGGAAATCGGTGTACACTGTACCAGTCTTGGTACACCACTTAAAAACAAAAAAAAAACATTCTTCATCTACATTAGTTTTTCTTTGGAAGTACCCAAGATTTTATTTTTTTTTTTGAAAATTCACAAATTGACATTTAATTTATTTTTTTTTCTTAAAAAAATCGACCTCAAATTGTTTATTGCAAATATAATCATTTATCAATCGCAAAAATCGTGTGTACTTCGATAGATAATATATATAAGAAGCTGCAATTAAAATTTCAAGTCTATAGGATAAAAACTGGGCTAGGTTGTATACCAATTTGAAAAACACAGTTTCTGGAAAAACGCGTTTGAAGATTGAAAACGTATTTAATCATATAAATAATACGGCTATTGTAGCGTTCTATTAGCTTCCCTAAGATTGAATAACGCCATCTATATATATTTTGAGAAAGTATAACTCATTTGTACCGACGAAAACTACCAACAGAACTGTAATAATACAACAGAGCTGCTTTTTCGAACCTTCTGGACCGCTGACACATGCTCGAAAGCTGTATTTTTTTTTAAAAGCTTGCTCCCCCAAAATTCTTTTTGAATACCATTCTTAGATATTTAGAAACATTTTTATCAGTGTACCAAAACAAAATGTTTTTCCTATTAAAAAAAAACATTGGTGCGTAAACACACCGCTTGTATAAAAAGTGATATAAAGTACTTTGGGACAAATACAAAAAATAACGCAGACTTAATAAAATATATAAAAAAACACATGTGAAATATATAACATAAAACAATACTTTTTACAAAACTTGAAGCATAATCATAAATACGTTTACTGGTGCATAAACGCATCACTGATAAAAACCATAAACACTTAAGTGATGCGTAGTGCACCACTGCTAAAAACTGTGATATTTTTTTAGCGCTGGCTGGTGAGAGCTTTTAAAACAAGAAGCAAGCAAATGGATATCGCAACGCCTACATACATATGTAAATTGTGTGATTATGAGTATGACACACTCTACATCTTCTTCGAGCCTTAGTTGCATGAGGAACGATTATGTAGCCCTGATTATTGACACAAAAAAGTATCTGAGGAATATTTTTAATAATTTGCGGTTTTTTCTGTTTTTGAAAGGCGTAGAGCAATATAGGATTTGAAATCAAGTTAAAACATATTTACATTGTTTATAATATTATATAACATCCAGGTATTTACAACTATACTATCCAAACTATTACAAAAAAAGAGCCTACCACAAGTTTTCTCCATTATTCTACATCTATAGTTGGCAATTATTCAGACTTAAACCATTTATATCGATATATAACTTTAGGCTGAGATATTTAGGTGTTGTATTTTGTTTTATGTCAAACCGCTTTACTTTATTTGGTCAATATTATAAATATTACTGCATCCTGTAACCATTGAGTTATCGTTACAACGTACAACGGAAATTTTAGTATATGGCTCATAGACTGAAACAAATGAAACACGTTCTTTTTTTAGAAAATGATTTTGAATTTTTCAATGGGGTAATTATTCGTTCTATTGTTCCATATGGTGCCGGCAGCAAGAAATCCTGTTTTTCAAGTGAACAAATAGCTTGTATGAGGAAAAAAATTATCAAAAAATATTTGAATACATAAAGGATCCAATACAAGTGATATTGAATCAATTGCAGGAAAATATCGGGTGTCCCAGACAATTCTGACCCACTTTGATCGTAAATATCTTTTGACAGAGCAAACATAGAAGGATTCGGTTTTCACCAGTCGATTTACTATCTCAAAAAGTTTTTTTTGTGCAATGTTAAATACTTGTTAATTGTTCTACAGGGCGTTTTTGAAATATAGTCAAATTCAACATTAAAATTCGCTATTATTTTAAATGCAACACCCTATATCAACAGTTTAATGCAACACCTTTTCTATTATCTAATTTGATAAATCTTTGATCTGATTTTTAAATCGTGTTTTGGAGGAAAACACAGTGTTTTACAGAAAATTCTGACCCATTTTGATCGTAAATATCTTTTACCAGAGCGAACTTAGAAGGATTCAGTTTTCACCAGTCGATTTACTATTTCAAAAAGTTTTTTTGTGCTATTTTAAAACTTTGTACCTACACGGTGTTTTTAAAATATGGTCAATTTCAACGTTAACGTTAAAATTCGCCACTATTGTGAATGCAATCCCTATATCTGTTTACACCAAACAAAAGCTGCATTCGTCCGGTTTCCAAACATGTAATTTTGTTACACTTTACTTCTTTCAATAGTAGATTAGATTAGGGTTAGTAATTTGATTTTTAAAAACATCGTGTATTGGACGTCCCAGAAAATTCTGACCCATTTTGATCGTAAATATCTTTTCACGGAGAGAACTCGGAAGGATGCGGTTTTCACCAATTGAATTAGTTTCCCAATAAGTTTTTTTCGTACTATCTTAAAAACTTGTTACTTGTTACGTACAAAAAAACTCTTTGAAATAGTAGATCGACTGGCAAAAACCTCATATTTGTAAGTTCACTTTATCAAAAGACATTTATGATCAAAATGGGTCAAAACTTTCTGGGACGACAAAACACGATGTTTTCAAAAAATCGAATTAGTTACCCATTTTGAAAGTAAAGTGTAACAAACTATACATTTTTGGAAACCAGAAAATTGTAGATTTTGTTTCGTGTAAACAGATATAGGGTGTTGCATTTAAAATAGTAGCGAATTTTAACGTTGAATTTGACCATATTTCTATAACTACTATAAATATTCATCCTGTAGAACAAGTAACAAGTATATAACTAGTACGAAAAAAACGTTTTGGAATACTAAATCGACTGGCAAAAACCGCATCCTTCTAAGTTCGCTCTGTCAAAATATATTTACGATACACATGGGTCAGAATTGTCTTGGACACCCGGTATTATAACGTATTTATAGGGAGCATGATCTGAGAGGGTGGCCGGTTTAGAACCTCGGAAGTCTGGTTTATTAAAATTAAAAAAAAAAATGTATATATATTTTATTTTTTCAAATACTTTTCCTTTTAATTACTGGTTGTGTTGAATACTGTAGATATTTTTATTTATACCTGTACCTCCTATAAATAATTCATTTGTCTGTTTACAGTATTATTACCATATACCTATTAACGGTTATGGAGACAAAAATGTAATTTCAGTCAGTGCGGGTATTATTTCATATGATGTCCCACGCTATATACCTGTATGTAGATAGCGCGAAACCTCTTATGAAATATACAGACATCCAAAAAAAACGTCATCAAAGTTGGCCGAAAAAAAAAAGACGTATTTCTATCCTAATCGAATTTATAACCTTATTTACTTGTCAAGACTGTCACCTCATATGACAGCCATTGCTTATTTTACAAATTGTGACAGTGAGACATCCAAAAAAACGTCATCAAAGTTGCCCGAGAAAAAAAGACGTATTTCTATTCCTAATCGAATTTATAACCTTATTTACTTATCAAGACTGTCACCTCATATGACAGCCATTGCTTATTTTACAAATTGTGACAGTCACTTGTCAAAAGTTTGACATAACCGAAAAGCTTAAACGTGACCGCTATTTCCATCTCTCTCGTTCATAGCCAGAGTTGATGACGTTTTTTTTGGATATCTCTATACTATATGTAGGTATATGGACAGAGTGTCCATTGTGATATTAACATATAGGAACAGAGTGAGTAGGAGTGACAAAAAATTTAAACAAAGACAGAAAATACTTAGGTGTTATAGTTAGCTATAATCTTATTGGTTTGTCCCCACTCCGCCTTCTTTGGGGAATTTGAACAGCAGCGTCTTGTAAGTCAGTTGTCTTGTAAGTCTCGTCCTTGTATGTGAATAAAAATTTGTTTTCTCCTCTTACCATGTTCAACGTACTTTCTTTTTATGTGAATTACTTTTTAAATGAAAATATTTTGTGAAAAATGTTATCTATTTATTTTTTTTGTCACACGACACTTGACGTATTGAATTTGTTTTCTATGTAACTAAGTAGTAAGAGTAGTGGCAATGTGCACACCTGGCAATCCGCGAGTCTCAAGTTCAAGCCCACACCGAACTAACTTTTTTTTAATTTTAAATACCTACATTATTCATTACTTTTTTGATTAACTATCATATGACACCCTTCCTTTCCCTCTGTCCTCAAAGTTATGAATTTACTCCATAATCAGATTCACTAATAACACATCACTTGCTCGCATTTAAATACGCGCCGCTATGTAATAATGTGCACAGCGTGAAAATCCGTCTGTTGCGATAGGTCTGCTAATTAACTTACAATATGGTGGACCCTCAAATTTTCCCCCCACTTACGTCACACTCTTTTCCTATCTGCTAAAGTGATTATTGGCAGTCCGTATATTTCTCTATACAGTAAACTAAATTCTATTCTCTAAATAAGTGAGATAGACGGAGATGTTACTGTGACCTTACACGAATCAGAGCGCTTACTGCCCCCCACTCCAGTCCTTGGCTTACGCGATTCGGCAACTCGATTCTCATTGAAATAGGAAGGGTACAATATCGGTAACAATTAATGCGAAACGCTCCGGTACGTTAATCACTAAGGCGGTCAGAAATTCGCTTCGTATACAGTGTGGAACAGCCAAATGGAATAAATTTAGTAGCTCCATTATTATGCATTTTTTTAAATCCTTAGACACGTCAATTTCTAATTCTAAAACGACATCTTGCGACGGAAAAATATCATCCCTAAATTCAACCCCCTTCAGGTGACAGCTACAACCCCTAAATTTTCAAATTGGAAGTAGGGGTTTGTGATACTTCATTTGAAAGGTCTTTTCATTCTCTATTCAAAACTGCTATGGTTTTAAATTTTATTGCAGAAATTAACAAGAAAAAAAACAAGTTTATCCAGCGTAGGAAATTCGTTACATTAAAATAAAGCTTTTATAAGTAACAGTATTTGTCAATTTTAAGTTCTGAAATGTTAATAATAACAAAAACTAAATGTCTGTAAATGCCGACATTCCCTACTATAAGATAAAAACTTACTAATAAATACGTACAATTTTTTGCTTGACAATCGAACGACAAAAACGAGCAAGCAGCAAAAAAATAAACCTGAAATTTTAGGAAGTTGGCCATTATCAGCTTTAGTGAAATTACCTAGAAACGTGCTAGTCATTGTAACAGTAGTTAACAGTTATCAGTGTTAAACTTTTTGCTTTAGTTTTCGGGTTGCAATTCAAAGAGATGGTTTACGTAACAGAAATGCATAAGACAACGATTCTGCAGATGATTGGTTATGGAGACAAAACACGAACGCAGGCCGAAGTTGTTTGCCTATTTCAAGAAAAATATCCGGAGTTGCCGTCGATATCTCAAGGTACCGTAAGTAAAATAGAGAAGCAGTTTCGGGAACATGAGCGGATTGGACATGTATGGCAGCTAAAGAAAAATCCTCCTAATAAACTCAATGATGATCAGAAATTGGATGTAATGCTTATGCTTGAAGAAAATCCACATACGTCGAGTCGTCAAACAGATTCAGCATTAAAAATTAGCTATTCCTCGATTATCCGCGTATTGACAGAAAATCAGATGCACCCACATAAACTGGTACCAACTAATGAGCTCGCGGAAGACGATTTTGATGATGAATTCTCTTTTTGTGAAAAAATGATGCAAATGATAGATGACAATACTTTACAAATAGAAAATGTTTTATTTTCGCATGAATCTACATTTACACTTGACGGCCATGTTAATCGCCAAAACTGTCGTTACTGGTCGAGACAAAATCCTCACTAGATGAGGGAACTACACACGCAAAACCCTGAGAAAGTTAATTTTTGGGCAGGAATAATTGGAGAAAATATCATTGGTCCCTTCTTCATTGACGGCAATTTGAATGGAGAAACTTATTTAGCACTGCTCCAAAATAATGTTGGATGGCAAACTTGTATCTAGCTGAAGGAAACCCACAACTTCCAGGTAATGCAATATGGTTCCAGCAGGATGGTGTACCAGCAATATCTTCACACAATCTTTCCAAATCGCTGGACAGGGAGACGTGGTTCTGTAGAATGGCCTGCACGATCACCTGATCTCACGTCGTTAGACTTCTTCCTATATGTAAAAAGTCAAAATGTACAAAACCAAACCCGACGATTTAGCTGAATTAAGAAGAAGAGTCAAAGGAAAGGAAAAAACACTTGCAATTAGGTCGATTACCCCGCAGATGTAAACTAACGTTGGAAGACATTTCTATTTATGTCTAGAATGCTGTCAAGATGCTGGAGGCATGCATTTTAAACATCTGCTGCATTAATAATGATTTGTTTTTTATTTTAATGTAACGAATTTCCTACGCTGGAGAAACTTTTTATTCTTGTTAATTTCTGCAATAAAATTTAAAACCATAGCAGTTTTGAATATAGAATGAAAACACCTTTCAAATGAAGTATCACAAACCCCTACTTCTGATTTGAAAATTTAGGGGTTGTAGCTGTCACCTGAAGGGGGTTGAATTTAGTGATGACATTTTTACGTCTCAAGATGTCATTTTAGAATTAGAAATTGACGTGTCTCAGAATTTTCTAAAAAAAATGCATAATAATGGAGCTACTGAATTTATTCCATTTGGCTGTTCCACACTGTATAGTAAGTATATTAAAGGGAAGTAACTAATTACAAATTCATTACACTGTTACAATTAATTACATATATTATTGTCATTCAGATGTATTGCTAATACTCCGATTACGCGGTTTAAAAGAGACACAACGAATTCCAAAGAATAAAAGTTGCATTGAAAGAGAATACCTTTCTGGTATATTTGTATTTCTGATTTCAACATGAAAAATGTTGTGATTAAATGTTTTAATTAAAATACCCTTGGGTTGAGGGACAGTCCTTATTGTGTTGCTTATGTATAATCACGCGTAGAACTAGACTTTCAAAAGAATGTTAATGCGGTTAATAGAGAACAAACAAATATAAATGTACTTTGTAAAAATTAAAAAAAAAATAGACGACATATTACATGAGTTTTGTGGAAGAAAGTTAATAATTATGTGTACAGCTTGTCCAAAAAAATAATGAAATACCTAAATAATTCTCCAGGTAAAATATTTTTTCAAAAAAAGTCATTCTTGGAGTAATTTTTAACCAGGAATCCAGTGGTGACGTTGAATTTGATCTTGAGCTTGACCTTCAAGATCATTTCAAGGTCAACTTTTTTTTAAATGGGAACCCCTATTTTTGACAACAACAATTGAAAGAGCGGGAAATTTTACGTCCAAACATGTACTCAGGTCATGGGTCAAGGCTTGATCCTGGTATGAATCGGGTCAAATCTGTGCTGCTTCGGCTCAAGTGTTTACGAAACAGGTCAAGGTCATTCTTGGAGTAACTTTGAAGAAATTTATTCTTGAGCTTGATCTTCAAGGTCATATGAAAGTCAATTTTTTTTACATTTAGCGTTACCCAGAAAAACGACGTGGACGTAGTAAAATCTGTTCCCTTTGGGGTGCTTGATTTACGTGAGCCCCTTGCCTCTCACGATCGGGGTGCTTGATTTACGTGAGTCCCCTCGCCTCTCACGATCGGAGTGCTTGATTTACGTGAGGCTCCTCGCCTCTCACGATCGGGGGTGCTTGATTTACGTGAGTCCCCTTGCCTCTCACGATCGGGGTGCTTGATTTACGTGAGTCCCCTTGCCTCTCACGATCGGGGTGTTTGATTTACGTGAGTCCCCTCGCCTCTCACTATCGGGGTGCTTGATTTAAGTGAGCCTCTCACATTAGATTATTAGCATTAATCAGCACAATATCTTATTTTAAGTGCTCGAATTGTTCTCCATTCTCCTCTTGGCAGTAAGCTAATCGATGATAAAAAGCATCAATAGCATTTTGGATCATTTCAGCGGGAATGAGAGCTGACTCATCTATGATCCTTTATCTATGATCCGTAATTCATCTAAATTTTGGGGTTTCGTTTTGAATACCCGATCCTTCAGATAACCCCAATAAAAATAATCTAACAGGTCAAATCAGGTGACCTAGCTGGCCATTAAATTGTGCCTCTCCGTCCTATCCACCGATCAACAAATACCTCATATAAGTAAGCGCGAACGTCTCGGCCATAGTGAGCAGCTGCACCGTCCTGCTGAAACCATATGTCTTCAAAGTTGTCTCCGGCTATTTCTCTGATTGCAAGAACTATTAAATGTCGAAGCATAGCTTCATAATTTTGAGCATTTAAGTTACCACCAATGAAAAATGGTCCTATTATTCTATTGTTAAGTATTCCATCCCAAACATTTAATTTCTGCGGATTTTCTGCGATTTATTTTCTCGCATCCAGTAAGGATTTTCATCTGTCCAATATCTGCAATTTTGTCTATTCAAAGTTCCATCAAGTTGGAAAGTGGCTTCATCTGAAAAAGATATGTTTGATGGAAAGTTAGGATCGTCAACTATGCGTGCCATCATGTCTTCAGAAAACTCAACGCGACGATCGAAATCATCTTGATTTCGTTGATACTTCATTCAACGCATGAACCAGTTTTACTTTAAATGGATGGAATTTCGCTCTTTTTAGTACATTGTGTACATACGATTTACTTATGTCATGCTCTTGAGCAGCTCTGCGGGTGGACTTATGCGGATTTTCAGTGAATGATAACAAAACATCTAGTGACTTCGCCTCATTTGTTGCTGACCTAGACCCTACCAGAGATCTAGGTAGATCTCTGACAATGCCGAGATTATTGAACCTACTAACTGTATTTTGAACGGTCGAGAGTGCAATTGGGGTTCTACCAACCCTAAATGTTTCATTGAAAACATGCAAATAGGTTTAATAGGTTTTGTAAATAAATCGTCAGAGACATTATGGTAATCGATGCTAATATTTAACAGTTAGGAGCTAGGGAACTCACTTAAATCTAGCACCTCTATCGTGAGAGATAAGGGGACTCACGTAAATCAAGCACCCCAAAGGGAACAGATTTTACTACATCCACGTCGTTGTTCATGGGTAACGCTAAATGTAAACAAAATTGACTTTCATATGACCTTGAAGATCAAGCTCAAGAACAAATTGGTTAAAAGTTACTCCAAGAATGGCCTTGACCTGTTTCGTAAACACTTGAGCCGAAGCAGCATAGATTTGACCCGATCCAAACCTGGATCAACCCTAAAAATCTTCAGCTGGACTTCAAGGTCATTCTTGACCCGAGTACATGTTTGGACATAAAATTTCCCGCTCTTTCGATTGTCGTTGTCAACAATAGGGGTTCCCGTTTAAAAATACAAAGTTGACCTTGAAATGACCCTGAAGTTCAAGCTCAAAATCAAATTCAAGGTCACCATTGGATTCCTCGTTAAAAATTACTTCGAAAATGACTGACTTTTTTGAAAAAAATATTTTACCGGGATTTTTTACCTATTTTACCTTACTTAATATTTTACACCTAAAAATATTTAGGTGTTTCGTTACTCTTTGGACAGGCTGTATGGGGCATACTTATACAAATCAGCCACCCCATCTGCCCATTTCATTTTTGCGAAAAATATCAAATTTTTCGTCATGAAGTGTAGTTTTTGATGCCGTCTGGTGTTTTGTACAGATGATTAATCATAAACACAAAATGGCGGTCTTTATCAAGACGTCGCACAAATAAATATGACCTTTTCATAAAAATTACTCAAAAGAAATAAAAACGTAGATTTTTTGAACAGATCATCATACTCAATAGTATTTTGACTCGCTGAATCCGAATCCAGCGTCAGAATTGAGATAGGGGGTCTCATTTTGTTTTCTAATATAAAAAAAAAACAGAAATCAAGATTTCTAAAAAAATTAATAATTTATGCAAAATTTGGTATCCGGTGTTTTTGATGCTGCTGATTACGAATCTGAAGTCTGATTTTCAAAATTCAAGATGGCGAATCCAACATGGTGGACGATATTCTCAAAAAATCAATAGATTAATGCCCAATTTGGAATAAGGGGGTTTTTGGGATCGCTGATTATGAATCTGTCACTAGATATCTGAAACTGCAAGATGGCGTCGCCGTACGGCTCATGCGCTGTTGCAAAGTCAATGTAAACTTGATCAATTGACATAAGCTTTCTTACTCGGGGGTTTTTGGTATCGCTGATTACGAATCTGTCATCACATCACATTTCTATACTTCCAAGATGGCGGCCCAGTACTGCGCATGCGCGTTTGAAAAATCAATGTAAAACTATGGAAACCTATTTTTGGGCAGCAAAATACTAAACTTCCTTTGTCGAAATTTATTTTTACATACTTTAACAAAATTGTCTAGTTCGTAAGAAAAAATATTTTATGTTATTATAATAAGCCACAAATTAAAAAAAGAACTAAAACTTATTTCCAGTTGAAAACTGACAACTTACAATATCCCATCAAAGGAACACAGTGAATTTTTCGCTGGCAGTATTTTGTTTCAAGAAAGAATGCACTCGACTGATATGGGCATTACCAGTTAAAAATACAAAGTTGACCTTGAAATGAGAAAATTTTTCAATAAATTTTGTTCAATTTTTTAGCTCTTCATTACATTTCAAGGCATTTAACTCTGAGCTAAAGATTTGAAATACAGCTGATGTTTAATATTTCCGAATATCTGATGTATCTATTCCGTGTGTTGTACTGATTTACCATTTCGGAATTTTGTATATACAGGGTGAGTCAAACTTAACGCGACAAACGAAAGGTACGGATAGGGCATGTTATTCTAAGCAAAAAGTTCTAATAAACATGTGTCCGGAAATGCTTCCTAAGAACGCTACGGACGTTTAAAGATGGCCGGCCCAAATTGGTTTTCTTGCCTTTTATTTCAAAAACTGCTTAAAATAATTGGTTTAACGTAACAAAACAAACTAAAATTTTACAAAAACTGCTCGAAATGTCCACCATCATTTTGAATGCAAAGTTGACATCTGCGAATGACTGATTAATTCACTCCGCTGCCTTATTAATTAAAAAGAGAAGCAGGCCTTGATAACAATTGAAAGTGTTTGTTTGACAGCCTTGTTTGACGTGTCGATTGAATTCAATTTGCCACTAATTTTAAGCTAGTTTATGAGTAAATTGCGGAAACATGCCAAATACCTACACTACAAGTGAATATGCGGATATTGTGTTTGTTTACGGGTACTGTGATGGTAATGCGCGCGCTGCTGTGAATGAGTACGCCCGAAGATTTCCCGACTGAGAAGACCGAATGAGAAGAGTGCCCGACAAAGCGGTATTTACTAGAACATTTCAACGATTAAGAGAAACTGGGACAACTTCTTCGAAATCGCGAGCAGACGGTATTTTTGCACCCCTTCATAATAATCGAAGAACAGAAAATATCCTAGAATACTTCGATCAAATACCTTCAAGTAGCACGAGGAGTGTATATGTATCTGATGAGAGATTCGTAATCAGCGATCCGAAAAAACCCGTGGATACCAAATTCCAGAGATTAATAATGGAAGACCCCAAAAATTCCCGATTATCAAAGTTCAGGTCGATTAGTCAAGTCTACAGTGATTTTTACAGTGACAAACCCGCATGCGCCGTACTGGGCCGCCATCTTGGAAGTTTAAAAATGTGGTGACAGATCCGTAATCAGCGATCCCAAATACTCCAAGTAAGATACCTCGGATCAAGTAATCATATTTACATTGATTTTGCAAATGCACATGCGCCTTACGGCGACGCCATGTTGCAATTTCAGAAATCTGGTGACATTCATAAATAGCGACCCCAAAAACCCCCCTTATACCAAATTTGGCATTAATTCATTGTTTTTTTTTTTGAGAATCTCGTCCACCATGTTGGATTCGCCATCTTGAATTTTACAAATCTGACTTTGGATTCGTAATCAACGACCTCAAAAAACCCCCACATACCAAAATTTGCATAAATCTATTCATTGTTTACAAATCTTGATTTGTGACTGACTTTTTCTGCGGTTAGAAACAAAATGAGACCCGCTATCTCAATTCTGACTATGGATTCGGATTCAGCGAGTCAAAATACTATTGAGTTTGTTGATCTGATCAATAAAATATGCGTTTTTTATTTCTTTTTTCAGCAATTTTTATGAAAAAGTCATATTTTTTGTGGGACGTTTTGATAAGGACCGCCATTTTGAGGTTATGTTTGATCATTGCCGCAAAACACCAGACGGCATCAAAAACTACACTTCATGACGAAAATTTTGATATCCGGAAAAGTATTTTTTTCGCAAAAATGAAATGGACAGATGGGGTGGCTGATTTGACAAAGGATGTCCCTTATCTATATTTTTTTTTCAGGTAAGTTACGTAGTTTCACATATTTGAAGCAAAGTGGATGAAAATAGTAAGTAGATCCTACAAATACACAGGCTTGGCCCGTGTTGAACTAGGTAAGCAAATATTACCAGCTAAAATAAATCTATGCGCAAGAGAAGGTGCTGTGGAATGAGCCACGTCTTGGCCGCTATTGCTGGTAATAAGCGCAACCCGGCGCCTGATCGATGTTATCACTGATACATAGGATAGGCAGTATGATAAACCCACCTCTTTCGGAGGATTTGAACAGCAGCCATATTGTAAGTTAGTTTGTAACGCAGGTGGGGCTTTAGGGGCGTAGCATATGCGCAAAAAATGCTTTGTCGTTTAAAGGTGAAAGTCTTATCCTGTATGTATATCGCTCCCATGCTTCAATTGTGACGGAACTCAAGAAATGCATGTTTTTAGTTATTACTAAAACCGGCAGATCCGGGAGGCGGACCATCTCAACGGGCCATATCTGAATGTAAATAACAGGGTACGTTTAACACATCTCTTTCTCAATTGCAACAGTTTATTGTTTTCATGATTTTTGTTTTTGCACATACAAGTAGTAAGTAGTATGACGCGTACGGTTATGGCCCGCCGCCCGGATCTGCCGGCTTTAGTTATTACCATCGACCATCCAAAGTGATTTAATTTAACTTCAAAATCATCCGTCAAATGGTCAAATTGTAAATTATGTGTCTTTTTTATTTTACTTATGTCGCCGACTTTACTTTACTTATGTCGCGTAAACGCTGGGAAACATTCACCCATTCCTGCTGCAGACAGTGATGGCTTGATATCTCATCCCCGCCTCCAGCAGAAATTAGGCTCAGGCGAGTGGAGGAAATTCATCATATCCCAAAACCTTTCTAACAATGTGACAAGTTTGTAGTACAAGTACCTTCTGGCCATTTCTAATAATATTGTAAGACAGTCCTAATTCCGCGATGTTCTTGGCGTCTGGTCGTCATCACTTCCTCTGGCGATATTACTAGGGCGTACGTCTCCACCTTCTCCAGTTTCCATAGGCGCTTCGATTGATCTTCTCCCGTTCAGTCTTCTGAATGTTGTGGGTAAGTGGCACTGCGATCTCTATGATGATCCCTCTTCGTTGTTCTTTGTTGATCAGCACAATATCTGGCCGGTTGAAGTCCACTGTTCGGTCGGTGATGGTTAGCCTATCTCAGTACATCACTGCTACTTCGGATTCAAGTACAGCTTCCGGGGTATATTTGTAGTATGGCGGAGCCGTCGCTAACAGGCCATACTTGAGTGCCAGTTGTTGGTGGATCATCTTCGCAAGTTGGTTGTGCCTGCCGAGATATGCTGACTCTGCTAGCGCGGGACATCCTCCTATTATGTGTTCTATAGTTTCGCCTGCAGATCCACATTTCCTACATATGTCTTCGACGTCGCTTTTCAGGATATGCTTCTGATAATTTCTTGTTTTTATCACCATGTCCTGAATAGCAGTCAAGAAGCCTTCGGTTTCAGGGTACTTCGATTTCGGGGTTAGTAAGCCATTTTAATGAATTTTCTTTGTCGATGTGGTCTGGCTGTAGCATTTTTGGAAAACGGCCATGTAAAGCATGTTCCATCCACTTTGTCCGGAGCTCCTCTTCTGTTGGTATGTCGACCGGAAGAAGTTCACATCCTAGGATGTGAACTTCTTCCGGTCAAAGGCGTGCATCCATCGCCCTTTCTTGCTACTGCTGTTATTAGCGTGTCCCTGTTGGTTAGTATTTTTCTTCTTAAGGAAGCTTCTTGGTTAAGGCACTGAATTTTGATGCTCAATCTCTTCCACCTCGTCTTCGAGGCAGGTAGAGTCTGATTACTGAAGTGTTCGTGTGCAATTGTCTGAATTTAGTTAGGAGCTGCCTGGTAAGTCGATCGAGCTCATCAAGATCAGTAACAGACCACTTAACGATTCCAAAAGGGTATGTCAGCACTGGGACAGCTCACGAGTTGATGGCTTTATTATTATTATTTGTATTATTATTATTTGTATTATTATTATTAATTATTTTGCCGAATGGTGTGATTTGATAGAGAAAAAATACTGCAAATAACAAAAAACACATATTAGCGGAATTTATTGAAATACATAATAATTCGTACTAACGAAGGTAAATCGATGTTTGGCATTCCTGGAAAACAAACTTTTTTGAGTTGTGTCACTTTAGTAGCAAGGATGCGATACAATATGTGGCAAATAAAGCACTATAGGTCGGCTATTTAAGCTTTGACCCTGAGTTGCGCTGAAGATTAACAAACATAGTGCATGGCGGTGTGATAGCGATAGAGAAAACTAAAAGTAAATGCTTTCAAAGTACAATCTAGAAGACAAGTTACAAGTGGGTAAATTTGCATGACCATAGTTCACCCATTTTGTGAATATTAAATTTTAATGTTCTCATTTATTTAAGTGTCGGTATATACAGTGATGAGCAAACGTTTGAAACTACGTAAATCTATGAGGTTAATGGAAATATTGATACGAAATTTTAAATGTGAAAATTAGCATTAAAAAAGTCATAACCTAAACTTAGTTTGATCTCTACAGAGTGTTCCAAAAAGCGGTAACTTACCAAAGTTATTTTTTTAAATTGAATACCCTGTATATTTTTACAATAGTAAAATGAGAGTAAGCTAAGTTATAATCTAATCTGTCGTAACCTTGACTGTTACATCTGGTATAATTTTTTTTAATCTCCTCAGTTATCCTATGAGCCAATTGTGACAACCACGTCTCTGAAAATAAACTTCGGATTTTAAATAACTGCCAAGAAAGTAATCCAGTGGACTTAGGTAGGGCGATCGTGTAGGCCATTTAGTTTCACCAATTTCTTCGTCCATCCATCTGTGAAGTTTTGATTTAGTTTAGTCGATCACGAACGATACCAACATAATAAGGTGCTGTTCCATCCCGCTGAAACCAGATTTTTTCCTCTACTACAGGAATTATGTAATTATTCAAAAGCTGCAGCTAAAAATGGCCTTATGATTCGATTTCTGTAAATACCAGCCCGAACGTTTAGCTTTTGAGGGCGCTGCATACGCGCTTCTTGCATATAGTGAAGATTCTTGTGCAACGAATAACGACAATTTTTAACGACAATTATTATTGACGAAGGGTTCTGGAGTCTTGGACAAAATATAAACGAATTATTTTTTTGACAATGTTTCGTCTCTAAATGTATTCAGGCTTCTGCAAGACTTAATTAGTTAATAGTGAAACTATCTTGTGCCAAGCAATAGTGATTAGATTTTATCTTAATTCTTTAGTCTTTATTTAAAAAAAGTTTTGTGTGAAAACTATAAAAATTACGTATTTCATTTATTTATAGCTTCCAAAATATTCACTTTAGGTACTAAGAATGCTAGTTCGTTAAAATCAGCTCCTGAGAGAGTATAGGAAACTGTTCTGTTTAAAAAGAAATAACTTTGGTACGTCACCATGGTTTGGAACAGTTTGTATATTTCAAGTTATAAAGTTAATTTAAAGCTAAGTTAAATTTAAGTTAAAGCTAATTTTCACGTTTAAAATTTCGTATCGATGGTTTCACACTTTTGCCCATCACCGTATAAAAATAGTACCTATATAATATATGTATATAACTATAATTTTGTCTGTGTGTGTTACACATGTATCTTGAAGAGCTGTAAGTATGAACTATGAACATTCGTTCTAGTTTATGCTTCACTTTTAGAATTAAAAGTGATTGTATAATCTTATTTGGTCCCAGCAAAAAATAATAAGGTAATTTTTAGTCCGTATTTGGTCCACAGAATCGTTGCTTCTTTTTTTGCTTCCATTATTTTGTCATTTTTTTTAAATATTGCCGAGTCTACAGGGTGTTTATACATATATTTTCCTGTGTGATGGCTAATGTCCACGTATTAAATGGAATACCCTAAATATATTTACAAATTTGGAAAGAGCACAGAATATGCTTGAAACACATATTTAAAAAAACAGATCTTGATGTTAGGGTCTGGAATAATCCCCATAATTTAGTTATGGGGATTACCTAAAAGTAGCAGACTCCCTTTTCATTTTTGGCACAGCTTAAAACATAAGCTCCTTCACTCTGCAGTTAAAATAATTTCGAAAACAGCGTACCTACGGTTTTTGGATCTGTGGACAGATTTTTGAGTAAATAATACGAACGAAACTTTATGTTGCATATGCGCACAAAAATAATTAAGATTTGTCCAGCCTTCTGAAGCTGCGGAGCGAAGCGTCTCGTCCTTGACTTGAATGATGTTTTTTAATTTCCATAACGTAAAAATATAATGTATCATGTAAAATAACGAAGTTAGTATTCACTTTCGGTATATCCCGAAGTATCAGAAAGTCGTCATTAGTTTAAATATGTAGAGCATCCCTGAAAATCCAGGTACAATGTTTCAGCTTCACATTATTTCTAGTTTTCACAAATCGTTTACTATTCCACTCACCGCACCGTGAAGCATCCTGTATCAAGAGACATATTATTAATCATTTTAATATGATGGAAACAACAGTCATCTTATGCTTTCAAGTGTGTATGTGGGTTCAAGACTACATAATTCCCGCTGTGTGGTATCGGATAGAAAATAAAAGGCGGATGGTGCCCTCTGTTGAGCAATAGGAGACTCGCATTTCAGAGGATAAGAGAATATTTCAACTTTCAGAAGTAGGACAGTTTTCAGTAGCTAGCTACCTGTTAAGTACACACATTGTCATAATTAAAACTACGTCAAGTTTATTTGGTATTATACAAAGATGTCTCTCCGTATTCGTGAGCTTGGCAATATGTAGGTTCCCACAAGAATCAATAGTTAAAAGAAATGCAGGCTAGAGAGAATTCAACATATATTATAATGCATGTTTAATATATTCACCACTTTATAAAATTTCTACATAAAATAGTAAAGCTTCATGTTGGTAGCGCCACTAACTCTCTTACACTCCGAGATGCCCTATATAAACATCTAAAATGGTCCATCCGATACAGAGTTTTTCGTTGTAATTTGCCACCCCTTTAAAAAGTGTATATCTTAAGATAGAAAAAAACCATATGTTTTTGTCATATGCAAAAAACCATATGCACAAAAGTTGCAGAATTTTTTAAAGGAAATTTTTAATATGCTAACCCAAAAAAAAAAAAAACAAAAGACGATCGCAAAATTAAAAAAAGTTAACTTATGTTATTTTTTAAATGGAACACTCTATATATTGTAACATTTTTTATATCAAGTTAATTTCCACATTCCGAAAACACAATATGTCTACGTTTGGACCAGCCGTTCTTGAGTTGCTTCACTTTGAATAATGCCGTCTAGTTAATCGTGTGTGGCGATACGACATAAAAAATTGCTGCCAATGGAATCACAACTTCCACATCCAATTTTCCCACATTTAATTAGATTAAACCGCTCTAGAAACATCAAGTTATTTTCATAAAAATGTGATATTACCACCTATTTATTTGAATATGACCTTTATGATGTGCATGATATGACTCTTATGGACAATATGACCTGTATGACCGATACGACCGTTATAACATGTATGGCTCATATGATCATTATGACCCATATGACCTTTATAATCTAAATGGTATCTATGACCTAAATGAACTTGAGGATCCGAATGATCTTTATGACCCATATGATCTATTTAGTCCAATAAAAAAAGGCCGAAAGTGAAAACTTTTGAGAAGTAATGTGCTTTTTTAACTGAAGGTAGGTGAATGGGTACTGAAAGATACCCCACTGAAATTTTTGTCCCCAACCCCCGAGAACCCTGAGAAAACGGGGTTGAAAGTTTTTAAATCGCAATATCTGGAAAACCGTAAACCAGACTGAAAAATGTTTCAAACAAAAGTTGTTCGTAATAAAAAAATACACAAAAAGTCCAATCCTGTATCTCTGCAAATAAGGGCGTAAGTATGGTTTGAACTTGTGGAGTTGAGGAAAAATTCATTCGTCGTAGAAGCACCGCTGGCATAGAGAGCGACGGAGCGGTATGTCTACTCATCTCGCACTCGTTGGTGTGCCTAGTGCGCAGGCGCAATGAGTGCCTGGTACCTCAATCATTTATAATTTTAATTTAAGACTGATAATGCGCGCGCAGGCTTAAAAGTGAGTACACCACATAAAATCATTTTTTTATAATATTAAATATGAATTTAAAAATTTGAAAAAAAATATGGTGTATTCTAAACACTTCAAGGAATAAAGTTCTGTTGGAAAAAAAATAAGTTAATTTTTAGAAAAGTTAGGCAATTGCTAACTAACAAAATTTTTTCGGACCTGCGTTTTCACTCGAGACTACAAAAAATGTTTAAATAATTGGTCTAAAAATGTTTCGCTTCTTGGAGCCCATCTTATATATATGTTGGAGTCAGATGGCGGATTCGGCCCGTGGCCGATATTATTGGACATATCGCCATATGTCCTACTAGACGCCAGATGCCTAAACAGTGATACAATTCGGCATCTAGATAACATGATTTGGACACATCCCAAAATGCCTATATACGTCATAAGCCGATACCGAACCAAACAAAAGTGATTACTTTAAATTAAATAAATAAAGTATTATAGAGTTAACGTAACATTTATTTTATTATTTATTGCGACAAGAAGTAGTTGAATGACATTTACTGTTACATGTTATCTTATTTATTACACATTTGCATTTTTTGTCACCACACTGTTTACGACAGTTGTCGCGTACAAAACCCTGTGAAGAATTAGATTCTTTTGCTGCAGTTGTTCGCAAACTGAATTTTATATGAATCTGACGATGTCAATGTATTCGTTTGGGAAGGCTGTAAAAGAAAAATAATATCAAATATATTTATTAACTAACAACCTGAAATGCATTCCTTGCATATAGTTTTTCCAAAACGCCAATTGATGTACCAAGTTGATACAAACCAATTGCCATTGCAATAATACCATATTGAAGCAACGTCATCGTTCTTACGTTTCGCAATAAGGTTTTCTTTCTCACCTACATATCTTTATAATTTCAAATCTATTTAGACGTATATAATCTTGGCAACTCAGTTTTTCATTGAATTCTTTCTTTCTCATGCTATTCTTTACTTGATTTAAAATATTTGAATATAGGTCGATAGTCAATACGGTGGTAAAATTATTACCACTATTTATTCCAATCAACGTAATCAGTTTTTCTTCAAAAAAAATGCTGGTCAACTAAATTTCTATCAGTCTCCATAGTTAAAATAAATTATTTACTTACTAATTTTTTTCTTAATTACCATACAAAAACCACTAACAAACTGCACGTGAGCACTTTACAAAAGTAATTTGAGGTTAAGTTGTTTATTTGTGATTCGATCGGCAACGGCGTATTATAGACATGGGCACTTCGCGACATGGCTAAATTAAGTTAGGAAGATGCCGAATTTCGTCATCTGGCATGTCTAGTATGGACATATGGCGACATGTCCAATTATATCGGCCACGGGCCGAATTCGTCATCTGACTCCAACATATATACTCAACAAGATTACGTGATAAAATATTTTAAAAGTTGTTTAATTTGTTTATAATAATTTTTTTCAAGTAAACGAAAAATGAAATATCCAGCAAATGTTGTAAACAAATTTTTGTTAGCAAATGTTATATTATTGCTGTTTTCACATCTATCAATGGCATTAAATAACGTTGGCAACAATTTTTATATGCCATTTGATTATAAATTCTTTATAAACAAATGGACTAGGATAATGTTTTTACATTTTTTTTACCATTTTGTTAGCTTGAGAAAATAATGATTTTTAAAAAACAATTTTTTTTCTTAAAATCAAAAAAATTTGTTTATTTTTAAATAAACAACAGCAGCTCCTTTAGTTAGAATCCATTGTTACTTATTAAAAGTAAAATTATAGTGAAATATTAAAAAGCCATGCAATAAAAAAAAAAATATATATATATATATATATATATATATATATATATATATATATATATATATATATATATATATATATATATATATATATATATATATATATATATATATATATATATATATATAAATACGTTTAAAACTTAAACTATAAGAGATATGAAAATGATCAAGAGCTTATTTGGCAGATATTTTATCACTGAACATAATTGTCTTGAAGATCCATTACTATATTTGCATTTTTAACAAGTTATAGTCATAAAAGATTCGAAAATGTCAAAATAACCTTCAATTTTTATAAACAAATGCATATAGTATCTGATCAACAATAGCTAGAAACTTGGTCTTTATTCATTTTAAAGATTAATGAATCCTCTATAAAAACGACTTGAATGTCCATTGTCGTATCTCTAATAGTTTAAAAGTTACATTAGTTTATAATTTGACAAATCAAGTGGTCGCTTCAACTTCGGTATCGTGTAATATTGGAAAGTACTGTAAATAATCCAAAAAAATGTTTTTCAGTCTTCAGTTACGTATGGCCGTTTTTCTATTTTTTTTTTAGTTGTAGAAAAAAATATAATGAAGTCAGAATTTGTTTGTAACAAATTGTGAAGTTAATAAACAATGAAATTATTGATACAAAATTTTTTTGCTCACCTATTGAGAAATGCCAATTATCATTTTTAAAGAAAAAAATAATTTCTTAACTAATTGTTTAAACAATAGAAATATAAAAACACGATTATAAACAATAAAAAAAATAAGAAAAAATTGTTTTTTAAAAATCATTATTTTCTCAAGCCAACAAGATGGTAAAAAAAATGTAAAAACATTATCCTAGTACATTGGTTTATAAAGAATTTATAAACAAATGGCATCAAAAAATTGTTGCCAACGTTTTTTAATGCTATTGATAGATGCGAAAACTGCAATAATATAACATTTGCTAAAAATTTTTTTTTACATTTGTATATTTCATTTTTTGCTTACTTTTATCACGTAATCTTATTGAGTATATACATATAAAATTTGTTTAGACCAATTGTTTTAACATTTTTTGTAGTCTCCAATGAAAACGGAGGTCCGAAAAAATTTTGTTAGTTAACAATTGCCTAACTTTTCTAAAAAATTGATTTAAAAAATGTTTTTCCAACGGAGCTTTATTATTTGAAGTGTTTAGAATACACCATAATTTATTCAAATTTTTATATTTATATTTAATGCTATAAAAAAATTATTTTATGTGGTGTACTCACTTTTGACCTTGCGCGCGCATGCCGTAGCGGCCGCTCAGAGTCCTATTTTCAGTATTAAATTAAAATTATAAATAATGGAGGTAGAGTTCCGGGAGTCGGGACTTTTTTTATTGGAAATTTCCTCCCCTTTCAGAATTTTTTTTAATTTTTTTTTAATTATTAATAATTTTTGAATTATTAGCGAAAAACGAAATGCCTTTTTTTCATCTTAATTTGTTAATAACTACAATTTTTTTATATACTGTAAAACCGTTGAAATACATGTTTCTAGGCGTCATTCCGAATCCAATGAGCTATCGTTCATATTTTTAGGAGCTTTATCAAGAATTAACACCGATTTGAACTTGTTACCCAGACTACGACGCACAGACAGAATATGCTAGTGAAAGTTACCGAACATAAATGTTTATCTTCGATGGCAAAGTGCAGAACTCGGGGGAGAGAGAAAACAATACCGTTTCTCTCACTCACACTCATTGCGAGTATACCTTCCTTCTATCCGCGCCTGCGCATTAGGCACACCAATGAGTGCGAGAAGAGTAGACATACCGCTCCGTTGCTCTTTATGCCAGCGGTGCTTCTACGACGAATGAATTTTTGCTCAACCCCACAAGTTCAAACCATACTTACGCCCTTATTTGCAGAGATACAGGATTGGACTTCCTATAACTTTTTGTGTATATTTTTATTACGAACAACTTTTGTTTGAAACATTTTTCAGTCTGGTTTACGGTTTTCCAGATATTGCGATTTAAAAATGTTCAACCCCGTTTTCTCAGGGTTCTCGGGGGTTGGGGACAAAAATTTCAGTGGGGTATCTTTCAGTACCTATTCACCTACCTTCAGTTAAAAAAGCATACTATGTCTCAAAAGTCTTCACTTTCGGCCTTTTTTATTGGACTAATTTTTGATATAGATATACTTGTAGAAGTAAAAATTAGAGTAAAGGCTTAATAATTGTGCTATTTGAATTATCCTAGCTCAAAAACCTATAAAACGACACGTCATCGTCACATCAGTAATCATTATTAATGCACATTAAAAAGCAACTCAATAACACCCCCCTCCCTCCACTCATGTGTGCAACTATAACACCATCAACCAAATGAACATCAATTCAGTTTGGTTTGGCTACACATAAGTTATCACACTTTTTTAATTCTTTCCTTATATTTTATTCTACTTCCCCCCTCTACTACTCTAGGCGGGGGAAGAAGAGTAAGGGATTTTTATGGACCTTTTTCTTTTGTTAATAAAGTTATGTTTTGGTAATAAAATTTTGTTATGTTAAAAACAATTATTTTACCTATTTTCTATACTTACCCCTCCTAAAACCCCCCTCAACCCCTCACCCAATTAAGAAAAAAACCTTCAGATTTGCAGATTCTGTTTTGTAGTACATGTGTCTCAAATTTGAGGTGCATATCTTGTATCATTTACGAATTACCAATAGACATGGAATAAGTGTATTACCCAAATTTATCCCCCAGCTCCTGAATATGTTAAGCTCAAAATCTAATCAGCTCTGAACTTCCACATTGTACATAAATGTTCCAAATTTTAAGTTGATATCTTAACGCGTTCTCGAGTTATCGTATACACAAAAGTTAACAGACAGACAATTTTTTTTCGCTTAAACTTAAAATCTCGACAAAAAGCAAACTGTAGTTATACAAAATAAATATTCATACAGTGAAAGCTCTCCTTACGGACAGCTCCAGTAAGCGGATATCTCTCTTAAACAGTCAAATTTTCCCAAATAAAGTCATTTATCTGATTTTTTAATTTAAAATTTGATATACCGAAAATATGAACATGTTGAAATCCTTTAAATTATAATTTAAATATAAATTTAAATTATAATTTAAAGGATTTCAACATGTTCATATTTTCGGTATATTTTTTTGGGAAACTTTATTTGGGAAAATTTCGAAAAAATCTGGTTATAAAAAGCTATTCAGTCATTTATTCTGAATCTACATATTATTAATAATTATTAATAATAATGAAATAAAAAAATGAAAAAATCAGGGGCACTTATTGATAATTTGTACATTCAACTTTAATTTTTATAGTTTTGACCAATTATGAATTATTATGTTCGAAAATATATTATTTTTCCGCTATTTGCCGGTGCTCTAAAGTTTAACTAGGGACTCACACGTTCATAAAATAATGAAATATTTGATCTGAATTTGGACTATGCTATTTATAGAAATATACGAGGGTGAATCAAAGATGAACCGGAATTTCTAGTAGGCGATGTCAAGTGACTTCCTGTATTCCAGTTAGTTCCGGTCTTCAGTTGGCATCACAATCAGTAAGCAAGAGATTCACTCTCAGGTCGCGAAATGCATTATTATAAAATTTCTCACAGTTGAAGGTATTAAACTAGCCAAAATCGTTAGATGACTTGAAGCACAATTTGGGGAGACTTGTCTGAGTGTACGAATGGCACAAAAATGTTAGGAAGGACGAACACAAGTTGAACCTCATATCCGTCGTCCTCGAGCCAGTGTGAATGAGCGAAACATCGCCACTATTTGGCGCCTTCTGGAGGATAACCGCCGCCGTTTAACGGTTGCTGAAATTGCAGCTCAGATCGAGATAAGCTTTGGGAGTTTAAGATAAGCTACAGATGAACTGCGGTTTCGAAAAATTTCGAAAAAAAGTTTTCGATCACGACAATGCCCGCCCTCACCCAGCCAATCTAACACGCGAAAAGTTGGGGAAAGTTCATTGGACAACACTGGAAAACACTCCCTATTGTCCCCATAATAACTTATCCCCACCCATGTTTGGGCCACTGAAAGAAGCACTAGGAGGTGAGCGATTCGTCGATGACGCTGGTGTTGAGGCTTTCATGCGCAACTGGCTGGAAACAACGCTGCCGTTATTTTTATGGTGGCATTAAAAAACTTCCAATCCTTTGAGAAAAATGCATAACAAAAGCAGGAGATGAAGTAGAAAAAATAGTACGTTTTTTCATGTTTGTATTTTGTAGCAATAAATTTAAAAATGAAAATTCCGGTTCATGTTTGACTTACCCTCATATTATGTTTACTTCGCTTCAGACTGTATAAATCATGTTTCGTAGTAGACAAATGTTTCCTTAAAATATACGTTTATTCAATATTTACCTATATAACTGAAATAAATATAGCTGAAAAAGTTTGTGTGTTGACATGCTTGTAGTACACAAATACTCATACTTGTAAATCAGACATATCCCATGATCGGACAAAACGGTGATCTTGGTGTGGAGCTTTCACTGGAGTATGAAAATATTAAACAATTACAATGAAACCGAATATTTTGTTGTTTTTTTTTTTGCAATATTTTAATATAACTTTTAGTTGCAAAATTAAAATTCTGCATGTTAGCACGCCTGATAAATACGTATACTTATTCATACTATGTATTTACAGAGAATATTCAGATTCTCCAGAAATGTTCATGTATTTAGGGTGGTTTCCAATAAGCGGCATCGTTGGATCTTGCCTCTCATAAAACGCTTTATTAAATATTTAGTAGTACACCCGTAAAATCACTTTACGCATAATTAATAGGACAGCTGAAAACTTCGTAAAATATAATTTAGTGTACACCAGGTTGGAAAATTATTGATTAAAGCTTCCCAGCTAGAATGAAGGTGAACATGTTTATATATTCAACCCTTAACGACCTCGGGCATATTTAAATTGTTTAGCAGTGAAATCCCTCCTTTTACCTGTGTTGCAACAAATAATGTTCATGAATATTGTTAAATGCACGACTAGCATTATGCGTCACACTGTACTGGTGTGATTGGTTCGTGTGGTGACGCACTGATTGGTTCTGTGCGTCAGTATTCAAAAGTAATTCTTGAAATTAATCATAACTGCATTTATATTATTTTAAACAATACAAAAAATTTACGTGGAGTAAAATTGTGTTATAAATAAGTGATATCTGTAGGCAATTTGCTTGTGTGAAACCTGTATGCAATTTGCTAATTATATATGTAGATATTATTCGCGATATTGAATTTGAGTTTCGAAGTCGGATCAATTTTCGAATTGTGAGATTTTCAAATAGTGATCTGATAGAGCTAAACAGACAACGGTTTCGGCCCTGATATTGATATGCCAGGGCCATTGCTCAACTTGGAAACGGTCGTTTCGAGTTTTTTTATTTATTCCAGTTTATCGCGTTTAGGTATATTTGCGGTTAGGAACGGATTGTGATAGCACAGAGTTAAACGAGCAGTGGATTCAGTGTCTCCGAAAATATAGATACAATTCAGATTTCGTTTCTGAATTTGAATAAAACCGTTTCCGCGATTTTTAACATTGTTTTGAGGTTATGGACTAATTGTGACGTGATGGGGTTGAATGGTCACCGGATTCGGAATCAGAAACCCCGAAAACATGTGGGTGTAATCTAGCGAACAGCATCTTTTTTCTGTGGGCCCGTGTACTTTTTTTTGTTATATCTCACATAAAAGTACAAGTGTGGTACATATACTGCCACATTTGTAAAATGACATACCCC
>JAPWTK010000388.1:175000-355000 GCA_029963805.1 Aromia moschata
TTCTATGAATGTTTCTGTTGATCTAGGGATATTCCGGGCCAAGTTTTTACCAATATCGGCAAAAAAAGTCATTGAAAGTATTGGTTATAGATTCTGCATGTTTTATAACTGTATTTAAATTTGGATCGTTTATATATGAAATAGTTGAATCGTTATTTTTGGCATTAGTTATATTATTAACTGTATTCCATAAATTTTTTGTTGAACTCTTATTTTTATTAATAATTTCTGTGTAATAATTAATTTTCCTTTGTCTTATCAGGATCTTTAAATGATTTCTGTAAATATTAAAGTTTTGTTTAGCTTGCTCACTATGTGGATTTTTTTTGTGGCATTTGTAAAGTTCGTCTTTTCTATTTATTGATTTTATAAGACCCTGAGTGATCCAAGGAGTTCTTTTTATTTCTTGCCTTCTTAAACTTATTGTTTTTGAATGCTTTTTTTATAGTGGTCGATAAAACTTCAACAAAAAAATTTGCGCTATTTTCTACATTTATTATATTATAGAAATGATCCCAATTAAAATGTCTCAAGTCAGCTTTTAGCGTTTTATAGTTAATTCTTGTTATTGACTGATTTTCTTTAATTTTACTACTATTTCTAGTTATTTGAATTGGCAAATTAATTATTGTAGATCGATGATCAGTTATGTTTAAATCAAGTGTAAATGATAAACAGTCTCGATATTCATTATTATTTCTTATAAGTATGTGATCAATGCATGATCCTTCATTATTTTGGACTCTTGTTTTTTCATTTATGGCTGAATGGTAGTTATATTCACTCAGATTGTTTAGATATTCCGAAGTATCATCATTGTTCTCAAGTAGATTAAGGTTTATATCTCCAACTATTATATGGTATTCTTCTTTATTATTATTTATTTTTACCCTACTAATATATTGTTTTAGGATACTATTAAATTCTTTAATACATGTAGAAGGCGGTCTGTATATTGCTGTAACAATATATAACTTGTTATTTAATTTGAGATGTACTTCTATGAATTTTTGGCTCCCTATGGTAATTACATGAGATGTATAATCAAGATTACTTTCTATATATATGGCAACACCATCATTTTTATTTAAATGACTTTCGTTATACAACATGTCATACCCTTCTAAAGCAAAACAATCAATATTTGCGAATGAATGCGTAAACTGAGAGAGATAGGTTTTGAGCTCATCTATATTTTTTGCCAAACTTCTTATATTTTGATGATATAACCTAAAAGCATATTTATTGTTATAATTTTTCATATAATTATTATAATCAGGCACACAGTCGATCTCATTAGTTTTTATAGGGATATAATTATAATCCCTAATGTACTGATCCATTGTTTTGATATTAAATTTAATTTAGACTTTGAGGTGTAACAAAAAGTAAGTTTAATAAGACTTGACAATATTGAGCTATCTACTATTTATTACTCCCTGTACGGTTCCTTGTTGTCATCTTCAATATATTAAGTTCCTTATTAGTTGCCTTAATAGCATGAATATTGGCTCTTTCAAATTGTAAGGCCATTTCTAAAATCAGGACCAAGAAGGAATTTAAAGTCTAATCGTAAAATGTCATCAGCTATTATTACAGATTCTCCGGAAAAAATAAAATTGAGGAGAAAGAAGTTAAAAATAAACCTAAGAAAACTGTTGTAAAAAAATTTGAAAACCAAAAAAAAAAATTAAGCAATTTAATACAAAAAAATCAATATGATTCCAGTGAATCTAGTGGTGGCATGTCTGTGCATGATGAAACATGCACAAAAAGATAAAAAATCATTGTGTGCTGTGTAATGGACACTATTCTAAGAGCAAGGAAGAATGGTACCAATGCAAGATATGTGAAGGGTGGACACATGAGTCTTGTGGCCACAAAGGAGTTATTAATTTCTTTTGCCAAAAATGTTCCTAGTCGTTTTTTTATTTTTTTATTATTTTAGAGTTTGCCGTTTGATTTTGATACTGAGTTTTATGAAAACATTATTGTTGATTAAGATCACAATTATTGTTGAGACTAATCAAAAGCTATGATTGTTATAGAAATATGTAACTTTAAGTTCGATTTGATTTTTTAAAGACAGAATGTTAACAGAATATGATTATTATAAAACTGTTTTGTTTTGTATCGGCTCTTTCATGACACAAGGTGGCTCCTTCATTGACAAGATGTCATGAAAGAGCCGATTTCCCTTTTTTTAAAAAATAGCTATATGGCAGATTATTAACAATGTTAGCCGTTTTATTTTAATTTGATAACATTAACTATTAATGTTATTATTTAGGAAAGGAGTGGTTTTATTTAAAAACAAATAAGTCTAAGTTGTATTGTTTCCATACTTTTTAAAACTGGTTCTTTCATACACACTCTCCCCCTACGGTTTTAGGCTGTCAGTGACGCACAGTTTTAATATTGAAATTTATTATTTTTGTAATATATCCTTTCAGTTCTAGTTACTGTAGTTTTTTTTTTGTTTTTTTAATATAAACTCGATTTTGTGAAAAAGTGCTCTTTCCAGTTCCGTCTTCAAAATAATTATTATCGATGACATTATAGCCTATTGATAAGTGGCCGAAACAGAAGTCCGTATCAATAAATGCTAATTCATGTAATATGTAACTTTTGACTTGTCCGAGCGATTTTTCGAAAACAATCCTTGACATTTATTTCTATCAATAACCAGTATTTATTGCCAAAAAGATTTTATTTTGCTGCAATAATAATAATGAATACCTATACTATATCAAAATCGTATATTCGTATATATGACGTACATATGTACCTGTGTTCATAATACAATAAAAGCTGAATAAATGCATTCTCTTTAAAGCTCTTTACTTCATAAAGTTATAGACATATATATATTAGATCTAAACAATAACTGCTACACGTATGTGTCGTATTTTTTGATGATTTCTTATTTTTGAATGGTACAAGTTCATGGGAGTAACGTAGTCTTTACATTATAAATATCCCCACCAAAAATAATATAGGGATGTCAGATTTGGCGATCGGGCTGGCCACTCAATTGGTCACCTTATTTTTGTGAAAATTTCATCTAAAAAGATTCTAAACAGTAAATGGTGCACACTTTGAAGACTTAAATTAGTTGTTTTTGTTAGTTTTCTTCATTTCTATTTTAGCTTTTTAACTTTGTAACCATGTGAATTTTCTTAAAAATTTCGTTACCTAAACTGCTTTTATATTTACTTCACTTTATTTAGGAAAAAGCCATATTTCCAGTTCCATCACATAAAAGGTCATTAAAAAACCTCGATAACATAACATTTTGACAAGTGGTTGAAAATATTCAACACCCACAAAAAATGGCAGTTTGCTGTGATTATATGATATATTCATATAAATCACAGTGAATTGTCTGAGGAAGAACCGGAAACGACAATAAGCATATTAAAATTTTATTGAAGTGGAATATTTTCAATTTTATAATTATGGAACAAGTAGTTTAATACACAACAATTGGTGATAGTTGATTTTAGATTAATGTATGATTACTATTTATTTCTGCCAATAATGAATCGTTATTATTCGTTGAATTATCGTTTTTTTTTTTAGTTTACTTCTCGGCAATAATGAATATACCACCCTGTATATAGTAGATAAGGTTTCGGGTGTTCCATAACACAGGCACACAAATTAAAAAAAAAATCAAACCCCGAGTCCAAACCACTTATTCTAAATTTATTTTGGGTCGCTGAATCCGAATCCGGGGTTAGTTTTGGTGGGTTGGCTCGTTATCTCTGTCAAAATGCAAAAAAATGCCAAAATTGCACGCAAATCATGAAGGCAAACATAATTATCATGTCTTTTTGGTTGTCGGATCCGAATGAAGTGTTATTTTAAACAATAGAAAGCCTATTTTTTTAATGAAAGTTCAAAAAAAAAAAAGAGGCCAAAATCGCAAGTCTCGATTTTTGTGGGAAACACCTGGGAGTCGGAATTTTTTTGACTTCAGTAGCTCATCACAGAATTCAGCATCGTTTCCAGCCATGGTACGCACATTGTTTTATAAAAATGTGAATAAATGGAAACAAACAGATACAAAACAGTGCAGAAAAACGCTAAAATGCGGATTTTTATAAGAATAGCCTGGGAATATAACTTTTTCTACGGAAATAATTTTATGTTTCTTGGATTGTTCAGTTCCTTATGATGGCTGACTATTGCTGAATGTTGAAAAGAGAATGTAAGTGCAAGGGAGTAAAACGACAACGTCTGTCATTGCATATATCTTTTGAACAGAAAAGAACTCTTTAGGTACAGTAAAAGGAAATTATGTGAATGGTGGCAAATGAATTGTGACAAATTGGGTCTCACTGCAAAATGTGTTATACATAATAATGTACTTGGCGCAAGGGCGTAGCCAGGGGGGGGCGATGGGGGCGATCGCCCCAAACCGGGGAGCGCCTCCTTATGACCTTTTTTTTGTTTTTTGTTTAATCTGCAGCGATCGCCCCCCCCTCCCCCCCAAGGGTCAAGTAAACACCAAAATACTCGGGGGCTTTCGGTTGCCGTTGCCTCTACTCACCTTTTTTTTTTGGCTTTTTTTGTTTCATCTGCATTGAGCCCCCCCCCCAAAGATAATTACTGGCTACGCCATTGACTTGGCGGCTATGGTCACTATTTTGCATTTACTTTTTTTTTGCATTTTTACAAAATTATATTGTTTTGGAAGTTCAAAAAAAAAACAGATTTAGCCCAAACAATCAAAAAAACATAAAATGAGTTATTTCAGTAAAAAAAATCCTATTCCCAGGCTATTCTTACAAAAGCTACATTTTAACATTTTTCTTCATTGTTTTGCATCTTTTTCCCACTTTTTTCGCATCTCTATAAAATAATGTGGCTGGAAACGATGCTGAATTCGAATTTGGCAAACCAAAATACATAAAAACGAGCTATTGAAGTAAAAAAAAATCCGACTTCCAGGTATTCCCACAAAAAACGACACTTTTGCGATTTTGGCTACTTTTTTTACATTTTTTCACACTTTAATGAAGAAAATTTGTTTTCTGTGGTTCAAAATCAATAATTCATAATTTTGACAGACATCCTACGAAAACTAGCTCCTGATTCGTATTCAGCGACCCAAAATACGGATAAAATAAGTGGTTTGGAGCCGGTGTTTGAAATTTTTTTATTTTGTATGCCTGTGTAATGATTATAATTCATCTAGTAAGAAATATATCGGAGCGCAACAAATGCGACATCAATCTGTTGTAGGAGTATTCGCTAACACTAAAAATGACCCTTCTGGCCCCCCTTTTTTTGAAATATAATCTTATTTTATTATTATTAAGTTGATCAATGAATATATGAATATACGTGTATTCTAAATTCTTTTTCTATATGTAATAAATATGGCCTATATTTGTTTTGTTGATAATACAATAATTGCCTATACTATATAGGCAATTTACTTTTTAGAAAGTTTAGTTGCTGCTATGCAACTACAACTAATTGACCCAACTAACGCGAAGTGTTGTATTATCAACACAATACTTCACAATGAATTATCTTTATTTAAGAATTTATATGTACACGGTAATTGTTTTATCTTGACCACCCCACTTTATTTGTAAACGGTTAAAGGAAATTGTAATCTGCAAAAAGTATAACGTTTCTATTAACGAGTCCAGAATATAGAAGAAATAAAACTGTACGACGCCAGACGTCACGACGGCGACGCTTCGAACATTTTTTTCCATAAACGTACCAGTAGGCCATCAATAAAGCGGTGGTTGTTATCCAAAATTAAGGTAGAAATAAAATTCTGCGCAGTGTCTGTTAATACACAATTTATCTAGGTAGGTATAAAAATTGTATTATAAATTAAGTACCAATGAAACACAGTGAAGGATTATATTATCTACATTTTGTTTCTACGTTAATTTTGGGTGACAGTCTATAAAGACATAACATTGTTTTATGGTCTATTATCTTTTTTTCACTGCCTCATTGAAAAATTTGGCCTGTTAAATATTTTTCAACATAAGGAAGTAGGAAGTCATTCTGAGTAAGAAGACTTTTTTTTCTCGAAATTTAAAATTTTACTTTTAAATCAAGAGTTCTGGATAGAAATAGTGTTAAAAATCGATTTTCGTTAGATACCAATTTTTTATTTCGAAGTCGCTTAACTCATTTTTAACAGTACCTATTTCGAGCCATATATTTTTTTTTAATACACTATTCTGCAGGACAAACCTACTTATAGAATACGAATACAAAAATTAGTTACTTACAGTTAGTTAAATACAGTTATAAAAATATAAATTTTCATTTGCAACAAATTTCATTCAAAAGTTATGTAGTGTAGCTTATCGTCATAGACAACCGATATATTAGGTTAATTTAAAGGCACTGCTGCCTGTTGGTCAAGTAACTTTCCAGGAGTTTGTATGGAGTTCCTCTAAACCCGATATCTAGTAAACTTAAAGCAACTCTAGAGTTTTTTGTGGCTGACGGTATCGAAAATCGTCCGATGTCGATACTACTGGATTTTTTCATAGTGGCTTGCGTTGATTTGGCCTTTTTAAATCTAAATTGTTTGTTCTATAGCAATTTATATTTGGCAAGTTAGTTAGTTTTATTTTTCAAAATATTTACAATAGAGAAAAATCGTAGTTAGTTAATTACGTCCATTTTATCTCCTTTATTATTAACTGGTTGCATAGCGGCTGGTAAAATTTGATATTTTCATATTTGCTAACGAAGGATGGGACCCATATAATATTTTAGGGGGTGATTACTAGACCTAAATGGAAGACTGTAATAGCAAAAAAAAAACTTCAAATAAAACTTGCGAAAAAAAATGTTCAACAAAAGATTGGAAACGGTATACCGTGTGTGTAAAGCCGACATTGGCCAGTTATGAAAAAGGACAAACAGAAGTGAGACGACAGATAAGAAGCAACCGCACACGCATCGAAGGTAGTGTGGGAATTAGACCGGCCCTCTCACCACTTGTGCTTGTTGTTAGAACTAGAAGTGTAGTATTTCTCATTTTTCACAATTGGCTGATGTCGGCTTTACACAAACTGTATATAGTATTTTTACCCTAATTTTTTCGGAATTTCGAGATCTGTAAAAGTTATGGTAATATAAATTTTCATTTCATCCCAGCATTTCGTTTTTGAGGTTTCGTAAGTTTCATTTGAGTCTTTTTTTTTGGAGTAGCCTTCCACTTAGGTCTAGTATACAACAAAAGTGACAAAAATAACGAGAAATTCCACCAACCGCGTTTATATTCTAGCAACTTAACATGATGCTGCATATATCTTTTTTAAATGAATGAACGCTATGATGATACAGGTTTTGAACTCAAAAACATTGCCAATGGAATCACTACTGCGACATCAAAATTTCCACATTTAATTAGACTAAACCGCTAAAACGTCAGATTATATTTTTAAAAGTTTATATTATTCATGTACAAAAATTTTATTTTTTTTTTTTTTTTTTTTTTTTTTTTTTTTTTTTTTTTATTAATTTTTTATTTGTCCATTAACCAAAAAATAAAATTTGGGAAAAAAAAATTTTTTTATAAAAATATATTATTATTTTTTTTAAATTTTTTTTTTATTTTTTTTTTTTTTTTAAAATTTAAAAAAATTTAATTTTAAATGTTAGGGATGGTAGAAAAGTAAAAATATTAGGTGAAATTTATTATTTTTTTATGAAGTTATGATCTTAGAAAAAATTAACATTTGAGGATTCAAGACAAATACAACTTATAAATTTAAAAACTGCTATTAAACTAATCATAAATGTTGAAATCCTTTAAATTATTAATAACAATGAAATTTAAAAAAAAAATGAAAACCCTTGAAAAAACTTTTACTTAGGCACTTATTAATAACTTTTACAAATTTGAACTTTATATCTCTTCGTTGAGTTATGAATTTATTGCGTTCGAAAATGTACTACTATTTCCGCTAGTTGCCACTACTTTCAAGTTTATCTGCTTATAGCGTCGTAAAATAAAGAACTATTTAATCCAAATTTGGACTATTTATACAAATGTATATTTAATTCACACTGTCTATGTCATATTCCTTAGGAGGGAAACGTTTCCTTTAAAAAAATGAGAGTACAGCCGCTGTGACGATTTGCTAGTGCGACGACGTGGCGGCATAACGTGATAATCATTACTACTGATCCATAGGAAAGTGCAAGATTTCAAAGCCGAGCATTAATAAATAAGAAAAGAATAAACTCTTCAAATAAAGGGAACTGACAGAGAAATATTATATCCTTAGTTGCCAGACTGATATGTTGTTTTAAAGCTGTTATAATGTATTCTCTGTCTCTTCTTCTCTTTTATTGTCTGTCTCTGTGTTTACATCAATAAGGAACCAATAAAATTATGTAGGCGGGACGCGCCCCGCCCATAAATTATAATGCGCACGTGTGAATTGCATTCTTGTCTAGACTCTAACAATAAGTACAATAACCGAAATAAGGAATCAGTTTAGCCGTGTTTGCGTAAATAGAATGTGTGGTTTCAACGAGACGGCTGCCCGGCCCACAACAGCCGACAAGTAACAAATTTCTTGGAAACCACATTTCCTGGGCGACTTATTAGTACTACGGGCACAATTAAATGGCCACCCAGATCCCCCGATTTATCGCCCAACGACTTGGGGATATTTAAAACAAACTATTTACGGACATGAACATGAAATACCACGAAATTTAAATGATTTACGGGCCAGAATTGTACAAGTCCTAAATAATATATCCCCTGAAGTGTTAGAACGCGTAAGAACTGAGTTTTACGATAGACTAGGTTTTTGCGAAGCACAAAGGGGCGACATTTTTGAACCACTTATTCAATTTCAAGGCATTTTTTCTTGCTTTCGTATTATAACCGGGTTGATTTATATTTTATTTTTTTTATTTTTTATAGAACTTCAATTTTATTTTCTTGCAGACCGGTTAATTAAGGAATACAAATATTTGAAAATAAATACAATTATGTTCGTAGTTTTATTCCCATCAAAATGAAAGTATAGCCGCTATGCCAGCAGCGTGCCGGTTTTTAGTTCTGTAAGGTCTATTGTTATTTAATAGGTAGGGTCTAATTTTAGTTCAATCATGTACATGGTAGGTGCGAATCTACTTATTTATGTAAATTTCTGTAAAACCCTAATTATCACATTTCGGCATTTACCATTTGTATATTTATGTAAATACGTGGCTATTTGATTTCTGTTAAAAACACCCGCATAATAGTTTGGTTTTCCCAAATTGACCTGCGGTTGGGATTTCCCCTAATTCAGTTTACAACTGTTTATTGGAGACTGGTTTCGGGGAACCTACCTGGTCTGCGGCTGATTGTTGGTTTAGGGATTTTAAGTTGAGTTTTGGACAGAGTCTCGACAGTTCATCTTTACCGTTCACCGGCTATACACCGGAGTCTATCTCCGTGATTTACCTGACTTCTCCGGTCTTGCATATCTTGTAAATATGTAAATAAATCACTGTACATATAGCCGACTAAAGTGCTTTACTTACCACACCACCCATTGCCATAAAGTGGTGACCCCGTAAAAAATTCGCGAAAGGTGCGTGGTATTTTGTATACAGTGAAAATAAGTGCCGGAAAGATGGTGAACGAACACGAACAATTAACCGCAGGTAACTCTAACCGCGTCGCGCTTAAACTCCCGCCGTGGATACCCAGTGATCCGGACATGTGGTTGAGACTGGTAGACAGAACTTTTGATCTGGCTAAAATTACGTGCGAAGACACTAAATTTAGTTATGTCGCGACGGCCTTGGACCAATCGGTAATTATGGAAGTGCGCGATATTGTGATGAACCCTCCAGCCAGTGAACCTTACAAGGCGCTCACAAAGGCCCTGGTGAATAGACTAAGTGTGTCCCAGGAACTAAAGACAAGGAAACTTCTCGAGAAATTAGAAATGGGCGATTCCAAGCTCTCGCAATTTCTCCGGCGACTGAGAGCGTTAGCTGGTGCAACTGTGTCGGACGATCTTCTGCGGACGCTGTGGTCGGGACGCCTACCTCAGAGCGTGCAGGCGATTATCGCCTCCCAGAAGGATTCCAAGCTCGACGACGTGGCGGAGCTCGCCGACGCCGTGATGGCGTCGATAGCACCGAAGGCTTCTGTGTTCGAGACATCATCCCGTGCTGATGAGGACAGGTATGCTCGTTTAGAGGCGCAGATTTCGGCATTGACCGCGGAGATGTCAAAGGTCCGCTCGTCGTTCGACCGTGAAGCTCGTGTACGTCCGCGTTCCAGTCCGCGTTTCCGTCCGCGGTCCCAGTCGCGAAACCGCGGCGAAAAAGACGATGACATGTGCTGGTATCATCGCAAGTACGCCGCGAAAGCTCACAGATGCCAGGAACCATGTTCATACAGTGCCGCGAAATCGGGAAACGAAACGGGCAGTCGTTAACAGCGGCAGGCGACAATTGCCCTACGTCACGCCGATTGTTTATTACGGACACATACACGAAGGTGCGTTTTTTAATCGACACGGGTGCGGACTTGTGAGTTTATCCGCGCGATCGCGTCCCCGAGCTGCGGGAGAAGTCGTCGTACGTACTTACCGCGGCAAATGGGACTCCAATTTACACGTACGGCACTCGGTTCATGTGTCTTAATTTCGGCCTACGTCGCGATTTTGTATGGAGGTTTGTCATCGCCGACGTTGCGAAACCTATCATCGGCGTCGACTTTCTCGCACATTACGGCCTCCTAGTGGACGTTGGGAACGGGAGACTCTTGGACCAAACCACTCAGCTGACGTCCAAGGGCGAAGTCGTTGAGTGCTCCGTGGACTCCATCAGGACGGTGACTGGGTCGTCAGTTTTTCACAACCTCCTGCAGAAGTTCCCGCAAATAACCCGCCCCCGAGGTGCCGCCTGCGTGGCGAAACACCAGACGAAACACCACATTTCCACGACACCTGGACCTCCGGTGGCAGAGAAGCCGAGGCGTCTTGCTCCAGACCGTCTGCAAGCAACCAAGAAGGAGTTCGACGCCATGGTGAAGCTCGGAATAGCCCGACCCTCCAAGAGCAGCTGGGCAAGCCCATTGCACTTGGTTCCAAAAAGTGGCGACGAATGGAGACCATGCGGGGATTATCGTCGGCTCAACGCCAGAACTTGCCCAGACCAATATCCTCTCCGACATATCCAGGATTTCGCCCAAAGTCTCCATGGCAAGGGAATATTTTCCACGATAGACCTTGTCCGGGCGTTTAATCAGATACCTGTGGCGGAAGAAGATATACCCAAAACAGCCATCACAACACCTTTCGGTCTGTTTGAATTTCCGTTTATGACTTTCGGTTTAAGAAATGCGGCGCAGACGTTTCAAAGATTTATTGATGAGGTGCTCAACGGGTTGGATTTCGCCTACGCGTATACAGGGTGAGTCAAACTTAACGCGACAAACGAAAGGTACGGATAGGGCATGTTATTCCAAGCAAAAAAGTTCTAATAAACATGTGTCCGGAAATGCTTCCTAAGAGCGCTACAGACGTTCAAAGATGGCAGGCCCAAATTGATTTTCTTGCCTATTATTTCAAAAACTGCTCGAAATGTCCACCGTCATTTTCAATGCAAAGTTGACATCTGCGAATGACTGATTGCGCGGCTGCACGACACTCCGCTAGTGGTATTTCTTGGGCAGCTTGCAAGATCCTCGCTCGGAGACTCCTCGAGCTTTGTCGTTGACGGGCTCAGCATAAACTTTGCTCTTCATTCTGCCCCAAACATAAAAATCCATAGTGGTTAAGTCCGGGGAACGCGGAGGCCAAGGACGGGGACAGTCTCGACCGCGACCAATCCATCTTCCTGAAAAATGGTTGTGAAGCCATTGCCGCACTAGTAGAGTGTAATGGGCTGCACAACCGTCTAACTGGAACCACCTGTTTGCTCTATCAATTAGAGGCATGTCATCTAATATTGCTTCAAATTCATTTTCCAGGAAATGAAGAAAGGCCGGACCATTTAGTCTTGGAGGCAAGAAATATGGACCAATGAGTGTATCGTCGCATAACCCCATCCAAACGTTGCACGAAAATTCATGTTGAAAATGTTGTTCTTTTACAGCATGCGGGTTTTCATAGGCCTAAATATGCGCATTATGTTGGTTAAAGATACCACTACGGGTAAAAGTTGCCTCGTCCGTCCAAATCACCTTCCGATAGTAAGAAGCATCGTTTGTTATTTGTTCCAAGAACCACTCTGAAAATTCTCTTCTTCGAGGTAGGTCTTCAGGAAGCAAATTCTGAACTTTCTGCAAATGATAGGGGTGGCGACCATCTGCTTTCAGAGTTCGGTTCACAATGCTCTGGGAATAGCCTAATTGCAAAGAACATCTCCTCGTGCTACTTGAAGGTATTTGATCGAAGTGTTCTAGGATATTTTCTGTTCTTCGATTATTATGAAGGGGTGCAAAAAATACCGTCTGCTCGCGATTTCGAAGAAGTTGTCCCAGATTCTCTTAATCGTTGAAATGTTCTAGTAAATACCGCTTTGTCGGGCACTCTTCTCATTGGAAATCTTCGGGCGTACTCATTCACAGCAGCGCGCGCATTACCATCACAGTACCCGTAAACAAACACAATATCCGCATATTCACTTGTAGTGTAGGTATTTGGCATGTTTCCGCAATTTACTCATACACTAGCTTAAAATTAGTGACAAATTGAATTCAATCGACACGTCAAACAAGGCTGTCAAACAAACACTTTCAATTGTTATCAAGGCCTGCTTCTCTTTTTAATTAATAAGGCAGCGGAGTGAATTAATCAGTCATTCGCAGATGTCAACTTTGCATTGAAAATGATGGTGGACATTTCGAGCAGTTTTTGTAAAATTTTAGTTTGTTTTGTTACGTTAAACCAATTATTTTAAGCAGTTTTTGAAATAAAAGGCAAGAAAACCAATTTGGGCCGGCCATCTTTAAACGTCCGTAGCGTTCTTAGGAAGCATTTCCGGACACATGTTTATTAGAACTTTTTTGCTTAGAATAACATGCCCTATCCGTACCTTTCGTTTGTCGCGTTAAGTTTGACTCACCCTGTATATATGACATCCTCATCGCATCGTCATCTACTGAAGAGCATCTTCGTCACCTGCAGGTCATTTTCGAAAGATTGCAGCGCTACAGAATCGTCATAAACCCCGCGAAGTTTGTGTTTGGCCAGAACCAAGTCAAATTTCTTGGTTATTTGGTTACTACTGAAGGAACTCGCCCGCTCGACGACAAGGTGGAGGCAATCCGAAAATTCCCAGAGCCAACCAATGCCAAATCCCTCAGGCAGTACCTTGGCACTTTGAACTTCTACCGTCGTTTCCTGCCGAAAGCTGCAGAACTGCAGGCACCGCTGAATGAGCTCCTTAAAGGCAACCTAAAAAGGAAAATCGAAGATCGACTAGACTCCTGCAGCGAGGGAGGCTTTCGTTGCTTCGAAAGAGAGTTTGGCACAAGCAGCTCTCCTTGCACACCCTAAACTCGACGCCCCTCTGGCAATCGTCACCGACGCGTCGGATTATGTTGTTGGTTCGGTTCTTCAGCAGTTTGTAAATAGTGACTGGCAACCGTTAGGGTATTTTTCTAAAAAACTAAGTAGTGCGGAGTGTAAATATTCGGCTTACGATCGTGAACTTTTTGCTGTGTACGACGCGGTCAAGTACTTTAAGTTTATGGTTGAAGGTCGACACTTCTCCATATTCACGAACCACAAACCGATAACGCTCGCGTTCGCGAAAAAATGGCCCCGGGCCCCTCCGCGACAGTTCCGATATTTGGACTTTATTAGCCAGTTTACAACGGACATCCGTCACATTTCTGGCAGAGACAATATAGTTGCCGATGCTCTTTCGCGAATCGCGGCAGTTTCCACTACCCTGGACTATGAAGCTTTAGCCACATCCCAACAGTCGGACCCGGAGGTGCAAGAGTTTTTGAGGAAGGAAACAGGACTTTCCATAAAACAGATACCTATCCCCGATTCGACAATCCACCTTCTGTGCGACGTGTCTACAGCTACTGCAAGACCGTTTCTAACGCCCCCGTTCAGGAAAGCGGCGTTCGACAGCATCCATCGTCTGTCCCATCCGGGAGTTCGAGCGACGGTAAAGGCGGTAGCAAAACGTTTTGTGTGGCCATCAATGAATGCCGACTGCAGAAGATGGGCGCAATGTTGTGTGGAGTGCCAATGGTCAAAAATCTCCAGACATGTGAACACACCCGTCGGTTCCTTCGTCTCGCCCTCCAGACGGTTCGAGCACGTCCATATGGATATTGTTGTTATGCCACTATCCCAAGGATTTCGCTATTGCTTAACCTGTATCGATAGGTTTACCAGGTGGCCGGAAGTAATACCCTTGGAGAACCAAGAAGCCGAGACGGTGGCCCGCGCGTTTTATTCAACCTGGACTTCTCGCTTCGGAACACCCATGCGAATCACAACAGACCAGGGACGACAGTTCGAGTCCAACCTGTTCAAGCATCTGAACATCTTGACTGGTACGACTCACCTTCGTACTTCTGCATACCACCCTGCGGCGAACGGCATGATCGAACGTCTACACCGGCAATTAAAAGCGGCGATCAAATGCCACAACTCAGGCATCTGGGTTGACAACCTACCAACTGTTCTGTTAGGCATCCGTTCGGCGTGGAGAGGAGACCTCCAAGCAACGTCTGCGGAGATGGTTTATGGAGAACCTCTTCGCCTTCCAGGAGAATTCTTCGTGCCAAGAGGACACCAAGACGACGAAGCAAGCTGGAGTGGTGCTACTTTTGTCACCGACTTGCGGAAAGGTTTCCAAGTAAATAACAACATAGTGTATCACAATAAAAAAGGAAAAAAAAGAAAATAAAATAATAATAATAATCAAATAAAAATAGAAACAATTTACACCACTGGCAGGAAAGAAATTGCAGGTATTAATTAACTTAACTAAGTAACCAAAATAATTAATTTCTTAATATGTATAATATGAGTATATACACGGTATGATAACTAATTACCTAAAATATATCTTTTACGTTCATTTATATTACAATTGAAAATATCTAAGTCTGACTGATACAAATAATATTTCTCACACATATCATAAATTGGTGAATATTTAAACAAATTTGTACGAGGTGTAGGTAAATAAAACAAATAAATAGAACGCGTTTGAACAGATGGTACATTAAAATATATGGAGTTTAGTAAATCAGGAGAGTCTACTTTATTGGTGATAAGCTTGTGTAAGAATAATACTGCAAAGTAAACTCGACGCAATGCTAAATCGTTAAGTTTAAATCTAGACAGTAACTCAGACTGAGGTATGCCAATATATGGATAGATCCTATCTGATCTAAAAGAAAGGTATTTAACATATTTTCTCTGAACTTTCTCCAGGTTAGATATATGTATTACATAATGCGGATTCCAGACAACCGAAGCGTATTCTAGCTTTGACCTGACAAACACACTAAACAGTAAGGTAAGGGTTGAAATATCTTTAAAGTGTTTGGAATGTCTAATAATGAAACCTAAGTTTTTATTGGAATGTGCTATAATATTATTTATATGAGGAGTAAACGTTAGAGCAGAGTCAAAAATTACACCTAAGTCTCTAAACTCTCTGCATCTTGTAACAATTTCATTGCCAATTTTATATACATAATTTATTGGATTCGTTTTCCTTGTAAAAGTCATGACATTACATTTTGATATATTTAAAGGCAATTTGTTATTTTCACACCATATATATTATTGATTTTCGAAAGGTCTTGCTGCAATATATCACAATCCTCTTCCTTGCCAATAGACACAAAAATCTTAAAATCATCAGCATACAGAAGTGCATCAACTGGAAGTTCTTCACAGATATCATTTATAAATAGAATAAATAGGAGAGGGCCAAGTACCGAACCCTGTGGTATACCTGATGTTGCCAAAACTTCAGTAGATATGAAGCCATAGCAGTGTACATTCAATATTCTCATTGATAAGTATGATCTAAAAAAACTGACAACATGAGGAGTTACACCAAAGTTAAATAATTTTTGTAATAGGAGGCCATGATCAAGTATATCGAAGGCTTTGGACAAATCTGTGTAAATCACATCAACTTGACCACCCTGGTCTAACGATCTAGCAAGAAATTGTGTGATACTTACACGATTAGTAACCGTTGATCTACCAGCCAAGAAACCGTGTTGACAAATGGAAATTTGAGATTTTACATGGAATGCCAAGACGTCGTATAAAATAATTTCGAAAAGCTTACTAAAGTTGCAAAGGATAACTATCGGTCTGTAATTTTCAATTGCACTTTTATCGCCTTTTTTGAAAATCGGACAAATTCTTGATTTACACCAGATATGTGGGAACGTCGCGGATTGAAGAGCTAAATTAAAGATAATGGTAAGCAGAGACGCAAAAATTATGGCGCAATCTTTTAACAAAAATGATGGAACTCCGTCAGGACGTCCGTTAATTTATTTTTAAACTTCTTTAGGACATTCAAGACATCCTCCTCTTTGATAATCGGAGTATTAAGTAGCGGATTATTATCCATGCTTTTGCGATTTGCTGTATTATACACAGATGAGGGGATAAAAGCAGTTTGAAAGTAGTTAGCAAACGCATTAACTATACTCTGAGGATCACTAAGTGGAGTATTACCGTAAGTCATTGAGTGTGGAATTGTAGATGTGTTACGCATATTATTAAGGTATGACCAGAAGGACTTAGGATTCGATTTAATTTGAGACTCTGTATTTTGAACATACTTTTTACGAGCAACGTCAATGTCTTTTTTTATTTTTTGAACGTAATGTCTTGAACTGATTCCAATATATTTCCTCACCACTTTCTTTCAAATGCCTAGTTTAGATTTTTGTTTAATATCTTTAATAATAGATCGACTAAACCATGGTGGATATGAAGAATTTTTGGGCTTTGTTTTAGGAACACTTTCGGCAAAAACACAATCTAATACCTCGTAGAATTGAGTACAAGCGTCATTTACGTTACTAGTCTCGGTTAAAAAAGACCAATCAATGCTACATAAGTCACTGTATAGTCTGTTAAAATCTGCTTTTCTAAAATTACGTTGAGAATGATCATGATTACAGAAACGTTTATTATGATCAGGTTTTAAAGTAAAACATAAATCTAAGGGTGGATGATGAGTATCCTCAGGGAGCAAATAGTTAACAGATCTGCAAACACTAATATTAAATCTGCTTAAGACGATAAGTCTGTTATTATTATTTAATGTATTATTATACTGCTTAAGATCTAAAAATTCACAAAAATTATTAAGTGAGGTAACACACCCATCTGTAATATTATTGGAAGATACATAATTTATATAACTCGGTAAATTAAAATCACCAAGTATAATCAATTTTCCTTCATTGAGACAGTGGACACTGGTAGCTAGAATATCAAAGAAGGATTCATATGCATCAGAATTGACAGTAGGCGGTATGTATAAGACTACAACATTAACGGAAAAACTAAGAAAACTAATTTTTACACCAATGCCATCTATATCAGGAAATTAATCAGAAATAATAGAAAGATTTAATGATGTTGCATTGAAAGTTTTCTTTAAATCAAATAGCACTCCTCCTCCCTTGCTCTTATTTATCAGGTCAAACCTACGATCCGCTCTGAAAACAAAGTAGTCAACAGGAAAAAGTTCAGTCACTCACCGAAGAATCCAACCACGTTTCAGTCAAGACTACTAGATAAAATTGGCATGCTAATACAGAGTTAAATAAATCATTTGTTTTTGATTTTAAACCGCGAACATTCTGATAATAAAAATGAAAATATTTTATAATCTTTATGGCATCAATGACCTACCTGAACTGACTTTTATGACCCGTACTTTTTAATGTTTCTCTTATATTTTATTCTATCCCCTATCCCCTCTCCCGTACACAGAGGGGATGTGAGAGGAGAGACGAGTAGAATACTTTTATAGAGCCCTTTCGCCTGTGTGATTATTAACATTAATTTTTTTTATGTTAATAACTCCAGACCAGCTCCAGACCTGATCATGGTGTTCCAAATTTAAAGTTGATATCTTAGCGCATTATTGAGTTTAAGTGTACACAAAAAAAGATTATTAACAGACAGACAGACCGACAGTCCGGCAGTCCGACGACTTGCTTAGGCAATTAAAAGTTTAAAAAAATGTTTGATGAATACTATACTTCCACTCCACTATGTGGATAAAGAAGTAATTATGTATTCTTTCCAAACTTATAAAAATATATGGGGTGTTTCACTGAAAATATGGAAGATAGTGACATACAGGAAATACTATAAATTCGTCATTGTTTTAAAAATGAACCAAAAAAAGGTGCATGGAACTTTATGTATACTGTAATTTTACATATATTACATTTCAATGTTTATTGTGAAACAACATTTCTGTAAACCAAATACTAAAAAATCTCCTTATATATTACACATTACGTAGATACTAAAATAAATAAAGAACATATTGTTTAGTTAAATTTGCCATGACATACTATAAAATAAAAAAATATTTTTTAATGTTATTTTTTTGCATAAAAAAAGAATTTGATACAATATGAGATGTATGTCATAATTTGATATGTATATGGTAATACGAAACATTAAAAACACATTGTGTAATGTGTGTACATAACTCTATAAAACTCCTTAATACTTGTTTAGCTTACCCGCATTTTTTTTACTTAAGTTCTCTCACTCATATCACAATGTATTTGTAAAATTATATAGACCAATGAGAAATTGAATATCTGTTCTCAATTCTCAAATTAACAAATCCATTGTTTTGTTTTTATATACAAAAAGTACAGGTATATAATAGCATCCTTAGTATTATTAAAGCTCCAACATCAAGTTCACTCAATTATTTTTGTCCCTTCAGGGAAAAACAGAATAGCGGAGATTTGAAACATACTACGTTTATTTTCATTATGAAAATCAGATTCACATCTTCAGGCTGAGTTCAAAGGAGACAGGTTAAAACGTAAAACGAAAAATATCAAAGCCAACAACAAGAAATGAGTTTACGTATAAGCATTTGTAACGCATTATGGAAAATGGAGGAAAGAGAAAAAACAATAATATTAACTCAGTGTCTGTCATCCTTATTCGTTTTACAGGACTGTTACAGATTTTCGCTCCGAAATCAAAACTAAATCACAATGTACACATAAAACTTATGCTAAACATGTCATGAAAGAATGTCAGTAATTTAATTTGTAAAATGATGTATCGACATGACATGACAGACTTGACATCCTTCGGCATACTCCACATGTTGTAAAAAACACATGTACCATTTTATATACATGTACATAATATTGTTATTATACATAATAACGAGCCATCCAAAAAAAAAAACGTCATCAAAGTTGGCCGAGCAAAAAAAGACATATTTCTATTCTTCTTATTTCTATCTTAAATTAATACTCTTATTTAATTGTCAAAGCTGTTACATTATGTCACAGCAATTATTTATTTTACAATTGTGACAGTCACTTGTCAAAAGTTTGACAACAACAAAGTTTCGGTTTGAGCTTCGACATAACCATTACTTCCATATCTCTTGTGCACAGCGAGATTTAACTTTTTTGATGGCTGTTTATTATATGATGTAATAATGTGATGTAATGAGGTGTCCCAATTTAGTGTCTTCACTGCCGTTGTTTTGACTATTTTTAGCTAAAGAATTAAAAAAAAATGAAAGGTGAGGTTATATAGAATATTCCAAGGATCTGAATTTTGACTCGAGATTACTATACAGGGTGCTGTTTTGGAAAATTATTGAAGTCAAATTTTAGTGCGGGATATTATTATAAGATGTACAAGGCGTCTTATAAAAGTGTCTGTTGGCAAATCCGACTTCCGGTTTCACAGGAAATTACTATTACTTCATCAGATTTTTTAGTCACCCTATAAATTTTTAATTTTTTTTATTCCTCTTGTCTTCTTGAATCTGCATATATGTATTGTATAATTATCTTTATAAATAACGGAGATATGTTTTCGACTTCCAGTTTCGCCGAAAATGATTATAATTTAATGATTTTTTTGAGACACCCTTTGCATTTTTTAGTTCTCTTCGGGTCATATGTATAACTGAAAACTCGAGGGTCCAAAAAATTATTTAAAAAAAAATTATATCTCCATACATAAAAAACAGAAGCTGTTTTATCCGATTTTTTTTTTTTATACCTCTCGAGACCAAATTCAGATTCCTTTCTAGCAAACTTTGAGGACTAGACAAAAGGGGAAAAATTTCTGTGTACAAAGATGTACGGAGGGAAATTTTGGCGATACGTGAGTGGAAGACGAATGAAGTGAAAACCTCATGCAAAGCATTAACATTTTAAATTATCTCCCTAAAAAGAATACGCTTACAATTTTAACGATGTATATGACTAAACCGAGTATCTATATTGTTAAAGTCTGACATATTTCTGTTTGATACTTTTTCCTTTTTTTTTTAAGATTATGGTCCTGATTGTTCTAGGTGGACACAATTGGACACTTTTAAGGAAACCCCTTGGGGAAGGGGTATGGGTGTGGAAGAAAGAGGGATTCCTCCTGCCGAGGGGTTTATTCTACTTAAACATTTAAAGAGAGTGACCTCTAGTTTAAGGGTTTTTGGTATTATGGGAAATTAGAGGTATCCCTCCCCCAACCTGGGGGTGGGAGGATTTGGGGTTGCTTTTCGTCTGTAAGACCTAGTTCCTAAAAAAAATTTTCTACCCTCTCTGATAGAACCCCAGGAAAGTTATTTTGAGGGCTTTTTTCTCGAAAATTATTTTTTCAAAAAAAAAAAAATTGGGAAACAATATGTTCCCATAAAATTAAAATTAAAATGGCCATAACTTTTTGAAAAAGAAATATTTTGTAACAAATCGAAAAACCTCTCCTTATATTTCTTTCTAGATTATGAAAAAAAAATATACTGCAAATATTCCACAGAGCGTTACTGAGATCCCAGGGTGTTCTGCAGTTTCTTTGAAAATTTTTTTCGCAAACTTGCTGACGGTTTTTCAATATAAATCCTTTCTGGAAGAGGTGTATAGTCATCACCTAAAAAGTGAAGTGGGTCCCATGCGTTGTTTTTAAGATATGGCTAACTGAAATATCACCAACAGCCACTGATATGAATACAGCAATATAACATTTATTGGTATGTATTTTTCCTCTCCAAAGGCTTTTTTTATGAAGATCGGTCCGCCATAGTCAACAGCTGTGATTTCAAAAAGATATGTTGGCTGAAGGCAATATGAAAGTGTTGAAGTAATTTTCCATGAACTGATTGATGAGTTTTGGGAGGGCCTTAAAACATCTTACACATTATTTTATATGTTTGTTAATCGTATGTTTTTCTGCTGGAATAAATAATTTAGTTTTAGTTTGTATAAAACTGCTTGCAATCTTTCATGAAGAAGATTAACGTGCTCATGTTTTATAAGTAATGTTGTAAACATGTGCTTAACTGGGAATGGATACTGATGTTTTCGTTTAAGGGAATATTTGCTTTTTATATTTTTCATCCAACGAATAACAAGCCCTCATCATCTAAGATACAACTTAGCGGAAATAACTTGCTAGAAGGTTCCACCCGATTTTTTCTTTTAATATTCTAATTTCTGTTGAGTATTCTGATTCTTGAATTAATTTGATGCGATGTTCTGTGGCATCTTGTATTTCTATGTCTATGTCTTGTATGTTGTTAAATATTCAAGCTGCTTGTTCTGTTTATTCAATGTACTGTTTTTAAATCATGCAGACACAATGCTGCAATTCTAATTTTATAAATTATGACTATTTTTCAAAAATCATTGGTTCTGTTTACTCAGTGTGACTTATTGGAACGATTTTTCTTGTTGAATCAAACATATTAGAATCAAATGTTTCTGTAGATGGTATTATTAAATTCAGCCATCCTTCTATGTTTTCTTGTAGCTATTGTGGGCCACACCACAATAACTTTATTTATTAAATTTATTAAATCGTAGGCTGACGCGCCACGCGAAATGAGATCTGCAGGATTGTTTTGACTTTAAACCATATCACCATCGGTTAACTTCTGAATTTCATTTATTCTGTTTGACACAATGTTTTTGTTGAATTTGGTGACATTGATCATTAATTCTTCTAATATATTTAAATTTATTTAATGATTTTTAAAATTTTTCCAGTAATAATGAACCACACAATTAATGGACCACCCTGGGAATCAAGACTATAAATGTGCCAAATTTTAATTTATAATTATATTTATGTTAGTAATAAAAAATTTTGAATATTATCCCACCCAATTTTAAATTTAATTGAAGGAAAACTTTTATTATTATTTATAATTTTTTTTTATTTTTGTAAATATTTAGATAATGTATTGGAGTCTCCATAAAAAATTTATTTTTTTTAAATATTTTAATATTTCTTTATATTTAATTGAGATTTGGCAAAGTAGCATTTTTGAATTATTTATATTTATTTAAATTTTATATCTTTTAATTAAATAGTTTTTTTTTGAATTAATTTTTTAAATATAAAATCTTTTATTTATTGTTTTAGAATGCTCAGTCCTTTTTTTTTTTTTAAAAAAAGTGGATGTTATTTAATATTTGTGAATTTAAATAAATAGATAGAATATTCTCCTTTAAAAAGTAGTAGATTGTAAACTACAGATTTATAAGAGATGCCCACAAAAAAAAAAAAGAGTTGTATTTATCGAAGTTCACGGCTAAGGACAAAGATATTTTTATAACAAGGGAGTTTATTATATTTTTATATATTTATATTTAAGTTTTTATTTTTTTAAATTAAGTATGTTTAATATGTATTCGTGAATTAATTGTAATTTAATGATTTATTCTGTAATGATGCGCCGGGTTAAACCCTATAATTATAATAAAGTTTTTAATTTAGTTTAAAAGTTAATATTATAAAATGATTAATATTAATATTTTCCATAAGCATCTTAAACCATCAGATTATTAATGCAGGCGATAAAATACTTTCATTAAAATTATTTTTGTTTATTGAATGACATGTTACTATCAATCGATAAAATACTTTCATTAAAATGATTTTTGTTTGTTGAATGACATGTTACTATCTGATTACAGCTCGAATGTTGAATATTTGACTGTTGTTGAGGAAAATGGTGGTTGTATTGCTGTAACTGCGAATTATTGTTAATATGCTAGAAGCTATTGTGTTTGCATTTACCAAATTTACTGGAACCAGCTTCACATTCTTTAAAATAATTCTGACTAAGACATTGTAACAAATGCGTGATCTTTTTGACATATTTTACTTTATGTGGAACCTGCATATCAATAACATATTGCATGCCTGCGTTTTAATAAACATTGTTAATAAAAATACTAATTTATATTTATAATAAACCTAAACATGCAAACAGTGATTTCGATTGCACAAATTGCACTTTTCGGTAGTTATTACAAATTATGTTGATTTTCGTCGAAATGTACTTCATTTATAATATTTCGCATCTTTCAAATTCACTTGATGATGGTATTTCTGAATCTGATTTTCTGGCAACTACTGACTCCCACTCACGTTTGAAAGTTGAATCGAGTTTATTTGAAAACTAATTATCTCAATATGTCGTCCCATTGATTAACTGGTTGGTTAAGCGACTCCAGTGCACGTACATAAGCTTGAGTTTTGTCAACAAATCATCTTAATTGAACATGTTTCTTTTTTTGACAATTAGATATATCAAATAGTGGCTTGACATGAGTATGAGCCATAAGTTTTTTACTTTGATATCTTTATTTCAATAAATCCCATGCAACATTATAATTAGCGTCAAATATTGGTAAAGACTAGAGTTGGCCAAACTATGCCAACTCATTATTATATTATGTTATGCATCATAATATAACACATGTAGTAAAGTAACTAATATCAAATATAGTAACAGAAGCAATCAAGTCACACTTTATAACCATATATGTATATAAAACTTACCCTATTCATTAACTTGACGACGTAGCTTGGTTAACAGTACTACCACAAACTGGAGATTTGTAAAAACTTTGTAGCATCAAATAAGTTTCTATGGTTGTCTCCAGAGACTCTTGTGTGCTATGCTGATATACAGTGGCGGACTAACAGGGGGGCGGAAGAGGCGGTCCGCCCCGGGCCTTTGGTCCCAGGTGTGCCTCCATGCTTTCCATGCTTTCAATTGAAAGAAAAGTTTCAAAAAGAAAAGAAAAAGGAAATTGATTTCACTGAAGTTATTGAGGAGTTAAGTAAAATGAAGGCATGAAAACAGGTGAAATAACTACATACTTACAGAAAATAAAAATTACCTTTTATATTGTTTGTTGCTGATTCGTATTTTATCTTCATCATCCATATTCTATGTACCTATGTGTATGTAAGTCATCATCATCAGCATGTATACATCACACTGCTGGGCACAGACCTCCTCTTATGTAAGTAAATTACAATTATCTGCTAAAACCTAGCGTAGACACACATTATATACGTAAGTACATATAAATCTAATTTTTATTACAAACTTTTTTGTTGACAGTACTACTAATATAAGAGTAACCGAAGACAAATCAAACAAGTCCAAACACGATTGGTTTATTATGTGTAGTTAAGGATTTTCTATGGTCATCTTCCGTCTCCATGGTACCTTAACATTGCATTGTCACCGACTTTACATAAATATTCAAAATTTCAGCAAAATCGGTTGAGAGGAACTGGTTTGAATTTTATTTGCAAGATTTGAACTAAACATACACAGTCGTACATACAAATGTGAACTGAATAAAAAGCTTGTAAAAATATATCAACTTCTAAGACCGGGGGCCTCATTCAGTTTTACCGCCCCGGGCCCCTGACAGGCTTAGTCCGCCACTGCTGATATATATGCTTATATTTTGAGAACGACTGTTCGACCTACTGATGTAATACAGGCATAATTAAAAATTATTTGCACTCACTTAGCAGATCTATAGATGCACCATCACAAATTGGCCTTAATTTGGTAAAACCGGTGTCTTTCTTTAATAAACTTTCGAACTTATTTTTGGTATGTGTTTTTTATTTTTATGTTTCACACTATTTATGTGACGGCCATAATAGCATTTGTCCCTACAAAGCAGTTTTTCTTTACAGGACTCCACATATTATGGTCGCGCCATCATAACATAAGTCTTCGAAATCACCGATGAATTTATTCACTTCACATGTCAGCAAATGTTATTTTTTTATCCATTTGCACATGTGGTATTTTATTATTAATATAATACCGACGCCGACGACATAAACACCTCAAACACACTAACAATAATGCTAGAGTCTGCCAGACGGTTGGGCGAAATGACTGAAGTCAATGACCCGGCCCTCTACGTGCACCTGTTTTGCGGCACGATCGGCCAACCCTAGTAATGACTGAATAACTTGGAGTACTCGTGTCAAATATGATCGTAGGTATTGAACCCTTTGACTTGAACTTAACATATTATTATGAATAACTGGCATGAATGAATCATAAAATAATAAAGATTGGTTATATTCCCTTTTGAATGTAGCTAAATGTAGGGTAGGGAGCTTTACTCGAGCCCTTATTTCGCCAGTTAAACTGTTCGACGATACGTTATTTGTGTTTGATAACTGCTGTGCTGGCAGTGACATTAACTAAAAATTTGAAGTCTCAACTTCTTCACGATGTTGCACTTCTGAGTTGTCTAAAAAATTTTATTTCAGTTTGAATTTCATTATATTCATCAATCTCGTATCCACGTATTTTTAGTTGCAACATGTATGATATGTCAATGCAAAAATTGGTTACAACAAAATTTTTAAAACAGGTTAATTGACCTTTTAAGGTTCCACGTTTATGAATTAATTATTTCAACTGAATATCCGTCATGTTGGCGCCTTGTGCTACTGTCTTGTCCTTGTAATTTTCTTGACTTGACTGTACGAGTACTTACTTATTCTGATGCAAATTTAAATTATGTCACCTGTCGACTTCCTCCCTTAAACTCGGTTTACCATCAATGTACTATGTATATGATCTACATAGATGATCCTTAGCTGCTGCCAAGAAAGCGTTGCCTCTCTCTCACCTCACTTTGAACCCTCGTTTTCTGCATAAATTGTCTTCGGTGTACTGTACTGTATATACTTATATAAGTATTTAATTATATTAAAAAATGATGTGATTTTAAACATTATGCAAAACATTACAGTAAAAAGATCATCTGATTTACAAAAATTGCTACAACAAACTAGAAACATATTAACTATTATCATTTTGTTTTTAATAATAATGTAATAAAAAAAAAACAAATTAATCTCAATGTAGAACATCTTCAATATGCATGCCTCGAACGTCTTGACAGCATCCCATCTTTAAAAAATTGCATTTAACGTTAAACAACATCTGAGCCGTGACCGACCTACGCAAGCGTTATTCTTCTTAAGTCATCTAGATCGCGTGGTTTAGTTTCCTATACCATACTTTTCACATATCCCCCATAAGAGTAAGTATAACGACACATAATCGGACTGACCATTCTGCCAATCCTTGCTCTCTATACACCGATTTGGAAGTGGTGGAACCTGGTGGAACTATGTATATCACATTAGCTGGAACTTGTAAGTTTGTTTGAACAGTTATAAGTTTGCCATAGTTAACTTGACATTATTTTGTAGCAGTGTTAAATAATTATCTCCATTCAAATTTCGTTCCATTCATTCCGGTTGAATTTAGGGATGAAATTTTTACGTTGCACGATGTCATTTCAGAATCTAAAATTGACGTGTCTCAGATTATTTTTACAAATTATCAAAAAAATTAAACTACTGAATATTCCATTTGGTTGTTCCACACTGTATATAAAATATAATTTATATGCTCTCCTGCGAATAGAAACATGTACATACAGGGTGGTCTAGATATTGTGACAGAAAATAAATGATTACTACGTAAAAAGACAACAGATAAATCAAAGAAACCGATTTTAATTATTCAGGATATGACTGACAGTTAACGTATACAATTTTCAAAAATGTTGGCTTATTTGAGGTCCTCTAGTGAATTGTGAGCATCTTTATGTACTCCATCACTAAGTTAGCTCTATAAAAATAACCACATGGATTATGATGAAAATGTGGGCCACCTGAAAAATACCAATACCAATGTGCCGTTTTAAAATGGCACTACTTACCGTGAAATGATCACTTCACTAGGAGTTTCCTTTTTTTTTCTAAATTATTTACGAAATGTACGTCAAAGAGTGGCATTCGGTTAATTTCGTAAAATTTTCTTGCAATAAATAATAGTTTTTCCATTGTCAGGGAGTCCTTACTAAAATCATTCAAATTCTGAACCAAGGCCTTCACCTGAAATGTCTTTTTATTTACTATTTCACTATAACAAAATTATACACAAATTAATGAGAATGCCATTGTGGCAACAGTCTATTTTTTATCATGTTATGTCGACCACGTTGTACATACATATAAGCCGATAAACTGTTCACTTATTTATCGCTTCATTTTACCACTGTAACCATCAATGCTAAATTGTATTAAACGTAAAGGTTAAAAGTAAAAGTTGTAAAACTTCTTACAAGCTATAAGCATAGTTAATATTTGCACCAGCCGTTTTCGAAATATATCGTGTCAAATATACACCAGAGTGCATTTAAACCAAGCGCAGTTAAAACAAACAATACAATAGTTGTATTGTTTTGTAATGGTATTGTACTGAATATTTTAACTAAGTGTCCTTGGATACTTAGCTACTCTTTCTCTCGAACGACGCACAATAAACAAGCAGCTAACAATGTATGAGACTACACAGTGCGCTCATCACTTTTACCCAATAGTCCAATCAACGAGCGAAAGCCCCCATGTAAATTGGTCACTAATTGTTATCAGCAAACAAAAAAATATGGTCGTATAGAGAAAAAAAATTCTAAGAAAGATAGCGTTTTTTTGCGACTCGTGTTTTAATGGCGAACATAACAAAAAAAATTCGCAAAAGTCAAAAAAACGGTTTTTTGCAAATAAAAAAAAAGCTTCAAGTCCTACACAAGAAAGTGAAATTAGAAAGTTGTAGGTCTTAAAAATGCGCGTCGAATGAGCTGTGAACGAAAAAAATCGGTTAATAAACATTTGAGAAAAATGTAAAAAACGTCAAAAATCGCGTTTTCGTATTTTTGATGTATAAATTCCAATTTTGTTTGAGCGTACATCTTGTTAACTACAAATATAGCCCAAGACAATCGAAAAAAGTCCCTTTTTTCAGAAATTCAAAAAAAGTCTTGTTTTTTTCGGGTTATAACGATTTAAAAAAAAAGACGTTTTCAAAAATCAGCTTTTACAGAGGCAAAAATGATCGTACAGAAACGATCACGGGCTCATTTTATTCGCGAAGATTTGTACTTTCATGCTATTAAAAAACCAAATCGCTTTTATTTAATTTTTGCATAAAAAAATGCGTTGTAAGATTGTATCATTTTTTCGAATCGGTTTTTTTTCGAATAACTTTTTTTAATTTTGGTTTTACATTTTTGGCCGTTGCATATTTAAAAACTAGCATCCAAAGCACGTATTTAAAAAAAAATGAAGGTCCTACGAGCTCAAGGAGCCGAGATAATTTTTTTTTAATTCCTGACAGCGCTGTATACGTCCGATTGACTTCATTTTTACACGAAATAGATCTCAAACACTTTTACTTTCTTAAAAAAAAAATATTTCAAATTATTTCGCATAAATTAAGTTGACATAATTGTTTGCGAAAGTACAGCGTTGGGTGCGGCACGCGCTAGCCAACACACGGCGAGAGAGTGGACGGACACTCTGCTTCCGGAGTAAACACGATTTCAATCCATCACGCTCGCAAAATTATCTTTTCCTCAGCTAAAAAAAATAATTATCTCGGCTCCCTGAGGTCGTAGGACCTTCATTTTTTTTAAAACTCATGTTTTGAATGCCAGTTTTCAAATATGCAACGGCCAAAAATGTAAAACCAAAATTAAAAAAGTTATTCGAAAAACCGGTTCGAAAAAATGATACAATTTTACAACGCATTTTTCAATGCAAAAATTAAATAAAAGCGATTTGGTTTTTTAATAGCATGAAAGTACAAGTCTTCGCGAATAAAATGAGCCCATGATCGTTTCTGTACGATCATTTTTGCCTCTGTAAAAGCTGATTTTTGAAAACGTCTTTTTTTAAATCGTTATAACTCGAAAAAAATAAGGCTTTTTTGAAGTTTTGAAGAAAGGATCATTTTACGCTTGTCTTGGGCTATATTTGTAGTTGACAAGAAGTCGGTTCACACAAAATTGGAATTCACACAATTGGAATTCATCAAAAACTAAATATACTTACTCTATTTCCATTTTAAATTGAAAATAGGTAGAAAAAAGCAAGGTTGTCAGATATATTTTCTAAAATTTCTAAGCTCACTATACAAGTATACTTCATACTTCAGTAAACTGTTAGTTCGTGACGTTCTTAGAAAGCTAGTTTGGAAATATTTAAAAAAAAAATACATAGATATAAATTTATTAGTTAGCATTAAAATAAAGCGTTTAAAATTGCTGGAAAAAAATAATTATAAATGCAAACAACTTTATGTATATTACTATACTTAAGAAAATTTTGAAGAGCCGGCAACGGCGGCTCAGGGCGGCTGGCCGCACAGAGTAAAACCACTGGCGGTAACACCGGTCAACGAGATTATTAGACTATTTTGCATTTAATACATTGCTAATACTTCTTCGGTCCACTGTGCCATAAAATTTTTACGACGTCATTAAAATGATTTACGACTTTAGGCGCTCAACTTGTTTAAGACGCCAGTGACGTGTATTTCAGCTAGGTTTATTAACACAGACAATTTTTTGAGATTGTCTGGCTAAATGAGCATTATTTACAGCAAATTATATTACAAATATTAAGAGTTTTGTATGCAGGCTAATTTTAATCTCCTATATTGATTTGAATGAAAAAAATTATTTCACAATTTTCGAATTTATAAAAGATATATTCACGCCCATGGAATCATAAAGTTGCACCGCTTTTTTTGTTCCCCAGGCGTATTTATCATTTTCAATTAAAATTAGAACGACTATACCTAATAATTTACTTAATTAACTTTAGTACATACTAGTAATATTATAACGTTTTTTTTTTATTTGTTGTAGGTAAGTGAATAAATAATCAACTAAACAAGTATTCAGTACTGCCGAGGACTGTTATGAGAAGTAAGTAACATACGAATATTGATAATATTATAAATTGTGTTTCAGAATGTAACACTTATTAATATCATAGCTAGATATTCCCTGTATAACACTAGAAAATCGATCTAACAGATAATAATATATGTATGTAATTCTAAGTACAATATTGTATGAAATCAGGAAGGAAACAATGGTGTCTCCTTCTATGATTCGAATATTATAATGCATTTTTTACCTCTAAAGGAGTTGTTGAATTAGAGATTGTCAGAAAATTAACAGAAGTTATGTACCCATAGGAAACTTACGTGATTTGACAGTAAAGAACATTTTCTATTGTCTCAAACAGACACACCGTATCCGAAATCTGTTTTAATCATAGTAATTTATATTCTATTTGAAACTATTATAATAATTGTGAAATTATTAAAAAATTGTAAAATAATTATTATTATGTACAATAATACTAACTTTGTTGAGCTGGTGGAATACCAGCATTGTTGCTACTAACGGACAAAGACGTCAGCGCAGAAAATAAAAAAATATTTTCAGTGGAAATGTCAAAACGAGTGGGATGAGGCAGAGACACAATATCAGAGGATACACTCCGATGTCATTATGTGGAAAACTTCACTAAAAATGGCCAGATGAGAACAAACTGTTGTTACTTAGACTAGGTCACACTCACCTGGCATTGCTGTAGTTACCAAGAAATGAAAGATCCCCGAGATGTCCCAGATGTAGAATCACCGTTAACCTTTAGAGGACGGGATATACTGGCTCAAAAAAAAGGTTTCTCGACTTTGTTCAAACATCATTACTTTGGAGTTTCAGGGTCGCCAATTACGAATCGGAAGTCAGATTTTAAAAATCCAAAATGGCGGATGGGACAAATCCTGTACAGTACGAATCACCCTAATGCGTACATAGCAGAATGAAGGGAAATTGCTAAGTTAACTTATATCTTGAATAGATGCCATCACCGCCTAAACATGGGGTGGGAACTTACGATCCAATCGCGAGTGCAGGTGTGCGGAGGCATCCGGTTTGTCAGTAGAGCTATTTGGATTGAAATTTGAAATAGCAATTTATATTTTATTCTGGTCGAGTTACTAATTAGGATAGTGCGTTATTACGAGGGTATTGTAGAAGCGCTACACATTTTTTATGACAGGCTAGGTTACTGTTTGGCTGAAGAAGGGGACCTATTTGAATATTTACTATAATTGCATTTCTTTTGCTTGCTTGAACTGTTAATTTTATTATTTGCAAGTACGGACTTACTTAAGTAAGTTACATACTCGTATAATAACACGCTCTTTTAGGGTCGAATCTTTCGACCCATATTAACTTTATACAAATAATAATTATTCAGTATTGTCACTTGTCAATGACCTGAGACAATGACAATGAGAATTTACTTATATTTCCATCTCACTCGTTCATAGCCAGAGTTGATGACGTTTTTTTTTTGGATATCCCTATATAACGGTATGCTAATAAGACGGTCGAAATTGGAACTTCGTTGCGCGTGACGTCATGTTGGAACCAGTTTTAACGTTGGAACAGTGTTTATACTGTTAATTCTTCATTAATTGTAAGGAACATTTTGACTTATTAAAGGTTATTTGAAGTGATACTGTATGTTTTTGAGTTTATAGTTTTGTTTGGTGTTTAGTGGTTTATTTGGATTTATTAATGGAGAAGGAGAATGTAATTAAAGACGTCGTGTTAAGTTTATACACAATTGACTAAATATGCCAGGTTGTGCAAAACCATACTGCTAATTTAAAAAAAATAAATGTCACTGTGTTCATATTCATTTTCTTATTAAAACAATTATTTTAATGTCTGTTATGTTCAATCTCAGTTATAAACCAGAATATATTACCTATACCTGTATGATTAGTAGTTAAATGTTTATTTTTTTGATAAATCATTTCTATGAATCGTTTTTTTCACTAATAAAAAACATTTACTTCTTGAAGTAAAATTTAAATCTTTTTTTTGTTTTTTTTTGTTTTCATTCAATCAATATAACAATTTAATAATCAACATAATTTTCAGTCGTTCTTCAAATAAAAAATGTGCGCAGCACATTTAATTAATATTTCAATGCTTTTATTTAATTTTAAGAATAATACCTATGTTTACAAAAAAAAGTTTGGTTCGTGTATCATTATAGCTAAATATTACTTCACAAATTGTTTCATATCCAAAAAGAAAAATATCAAAAAATGGACACATGCCACTAAATTCTGAATTTCATTTTCAAGCACATACAGAAAATATATACGAGTTTTTTATTCACAATGCTTACTTTATAAATATTACAATGTTTTAAAAATATAATATAAATTTGAAATGGAAAATTTAAAACAAAGTAGTTATTTTAAATTTACTAACTGCACGTAAAAAATAACAGCTGATTTCGTTTGTGCTAAACATACGTGAACATGAATAATTTCATTGGCTATTTTTTAAAACGGGTTACGTTGATCGGTTGAAACTTCAACACGATCGAAAATAGTTCATGTATGGCCGAATACGATTTGATGACCGAATATGGTTCCAATATGACGTCACTAGTGCGATAGAGATAGCGCTAGACATGCGCAATAGCATACCGTTACGCGTGTATGCTATTATGTATATATAGTATGTATGCGTGTACCGTTATACGTTACCGTTATGCCAGTACATCCTCCTCAAATAGCTATCCGCTGGATGCTAGTTTTGACATGCGCAGATGATACTAACACGAACTGGGTTGTTACGTCAGAATTCCGGCGAACGCAACAGAGGCGGACTCAGGTCACATTATTAAAAAAATAATAGTTCACAGAAAATACACCGTATTACACTAATGAATACTCAAATAAACGTAGTAATATAAAATTATCCTAAAACGCGAAGAAACTTTATTCACAAGTTATGAAGTTACAATGACAATTAGAATTTTAATTATCAGTTATAAAAGTAGATCATACAGCATCCGTATTGTTGCCATAGATCACAAGTCGGTGATAGCAGTATACTAGAAACATTAGCTGGTAATCTCCTTACTGTACCATAATGACCTATATTATTGCAACTTTCTTCGTCTCTTGTTAGACAATTGCAGTTTTCTTACAAATGATTTGGTATTACTTAATGAATTTTACCTTCAAATCGACGAAATATTTGCGGCTTACTTTCCAGTTCTTTATACCTTCCAAACATGTATTTGGAATAGGTATGCCCTCGGAATATGAATACATCATACCTAATATCATAAAATTCTAGACACCTCGACATAGCGTCGGTATCTAGAATTTTACGATAAGTTATGATGTCTTCCTGTTTTAAGGGTATACCTGTTCCAAATACACTTTCCCATAATACCTGTTTTAAGACAAGCCTCTAATATTTCGTTTAAAAGGAAAATTCATTAAGGAACACAAAATAGGCTGTAGCAAAACTGAAACTGTTTAACCAGAGACGAAAAAAGTTGCAAAAGACCTCATACGATAGGTAAAAAGTAATTTTACTTTTTGTATTGAACATTTTGTAAGTGTTTGTGGGTAAGTCATTTTAAGTTTCATTAAGGTTTCACAACTAAATACCACTCTGTCATGTAGTAGTTAACCCCCCAGTACGTTTGTTCGAATATTTACTCCTGTATATTTTGTGAAATATCGCTTTGCAATAATAGTGACCTGAGTCCGACTCTGTTTCGACTCGCTGGAACTGTACGTAGTTTCTGTCTTGTTTCGCTGTTGTCACATCAACATAATATTCCTATTACACATTTTAAAATTGTTTCACAATAAAGTTGAAATACGATAACAGAAGACCTTTTTATACGCAACACAGACTGAAAATGAAATTGGCTTATATTAATTATCGTACATCAATAAATTTTTATCCGTTAATCCGTTATCTTAAAATCCGCCATTTTATATCCACCATTTTGAATTGTAGAAGTCTGATTTCATAACACCTATGTACAGTAACCCCTTAAATTCTATATACATAATTTCATTATTATAATGCATTATTTTTTGTTTCAGCAACTGTTAACTATCATCCGCCATTTTTAGGACATTTTTTCAGTCATTTGGAAGTCAAATAATTGAATGTTTTCATAGGGCAAAAATTTAACATTAGCGTTACCCCTTCCCGACGGGAAATCAGTACAGTCCACAGTACCTTCTTATTTCGAGGTTAGGGCCCAACCCATGATCAATCTGTGATATAAGAATTAAAGTAGAACATCTCCTGGTGGAATGTCCCATTTACTTACATTTTCGAAATGCTGTTGGCTTAAGGAAGTTGCTACAGTAACCCATATAATAACTGAGTAAATAAATAATTAAATAAATAAAACCACTAAAATGACATTTTCCTTCTAAGAATTATTTACGATTGTGCAGGAGGGAGAATGGGAAAGATGTAGGATATACAACCAAATCCTGTGACAGATGCTAAAATTGCCACAGGCGGGATTCGAACCCGCGCGGATAAATAACTCGGATTCGTAGAGCCTCCTTAGACATGTGAGCTTTACCCATTGAGCTATCGCCGCGGTATGCTAGGTATCTAGCAAACAAACAAGATATTATTATTAAAAAATTTCAAAATTACTTTAGCGCGAATTTTTCACAAAATATGAAATCATTCTCTATCTTTTTACATAATTTACATGATAATCAATAACATGTTTACCCAGAGTAAATCTACGTCTAATGTCAGAGTCAACGGCTAATGGCCTCAGCTGTCAGATGCCGTAAATAAAACAAATATATATATCATTGTTGGGTTACAACCTAAATAAAAAATTGTCAGGTCAACAAGTGATGGAACCAGAAGGAATCTAGAAGTACTGTGAAAATATGTACTGAAGGGCAACTTGTGTTTTCTCAATTATATAAAAATATAGTGAACCCCAACTCACTATGCTCCCATTGCCTAAAACTGTATTGTAAAATTCCCTACTTAAATGCCGACTTCATATTCGTTCTGCATTTACTCTAAAATATCGATCAGTGTACTTATTGGATATTTAGCCTTACAAGACAAGAAGAAGATATTAATAGTTTCAATATAGGTACTTTTAAACAAAATACGATTAATGCAGTATCTTTGGAGAAGCACATATTTTTTGTTTGAATTATATTTCAAGATCATGTATGGAAGGAAGTGAAGTCATGCAAGTCAAGTAAGTCAAATTACGAAAAAAATCATGTTAGTAAATATTCCTCCACCTCAAAATCCTACAAAACAATATGTCACCTGAACATTACATTATTATTCGAATACGCTTCCACGTACCCCCAATGGTACAACGAATAACAACATGCACTAAAAGAAAATTAATTCATAATTAAAAATTATATTTATACAAATTTGAAATAATTTTTAATAAATTATATGTATTATTTTAATTCTCTCCTTGCCCCTGACAGGTGGTAGAAGAATAGTAAAATTGTTTAGAACTCTGTACACGCATACTTAACGGGTAGAGCTCTACAGGCTGAACATCAAAATCTGCAAGAATTGAACTGAATTTGAATTGATTTTACTGATCTTCACACTTGAATACTTCACACTAGGCATGTGCGAGATCTCGAAAATCTCGAGATCTCGATCCTCGAGACGAGAAAAAAAGTCGAGATGAGACGAGATGAGACTCTCGGTTAGTCGAGATGTCTCGAGATCTCGAGATTTCTCGAGATTCTGAGATTTCTCGAGATTCCGAGACTTCTTGAGATCTCGAGCATACTTAAGATCTCGAGATTCCGAGATTTCTTGAGATGTCGAGATTACTTGAGATCCCGAGATTTCTCGAGATTCCGAGATTTCTTGAGATCTTATTATTATAATATCTTAGTATTTTTAAAAATACCGAGATTATTAAAATCCCAAAATTCATTTACTATTTGAAATTTCCCGGAGAATATGCAAAATATGAAACTTAAGGTAAATAGCGGAGACAATCTTTCAATTAGGAACTGTTACGTCTCGTAACGTAATTTTTTACATACGTATCGAGCTTTACACCGACGCTGGATCGATACAAATTAAAATCGAACTCAGCATTTTGAAATCGATGACCGATTTCCTAAATGCTGAGTTAAACCAAAATGTTAAACCAAAGTGCAATACGTTTTCTTTAATTTAATGTGTTTTGTTAGCCGACCTTTGAATTTAAACAACTGTAAGTATTATTATCTACATTAATTTCACCTCTTTTTCGAGAAATTTCAATATATCAAGAAATCTCGGTATCTCGAAAATCTCTTATCTCAAAATCTCGCGATCTCAAAATCGGGATCTCGAGAAATCTCAACTGACTGAGAATCTCGTCTCGTCTCGTCTCGAAAAATGACTTCTCGTCTCGTCTCGAAAATTTGAAATCTCGCACATGCCTACTTTACACCAATTAACACCGAAACGCTTTTTCTGCACTCAACGCGCCTTTCGCCAACCATGTTGGCATCATCAGAAGACGATTAAAACTAAAGGTCAATCAAATTATATATCATATTTATACTAGTTACCGTTGTGGTTCACTGACTCGTGAAAGCCGCTGTTCGATGCGCCACGCCGCAGAGTGGGAGATTTCGTGCTTTATTTTCCAAAAACCTAATATCTCGAGAACAAAACAAGATAATCCAATAATTCTTTTTGGACGTCGAAGCTAGGATCATGAAGAATAGAAAAAAAAGTATTAAGAAATTCCGTATATTAAAACCTAACCTATAAAAAAATAATTCCTGTGTATCGAAATCTAACCTTAAAAGTGATAATAAATCTCGAAATACTTTAATACTTACAGTTAAATTTTAAATATCTCCAAAGTAAAACAAGATAGACTTGTCAATCTGTGTGCGCTGCAATTAATGGTCCACAACGGCATCCGAAGGCTTCAATGCGTCAATACAACGTGGGTAGTCCGTTTGAAAGATTTGCCATCGATGTAGCATGTCCATTTCCGGAAACTAGATAATGGAAACAAATACATTGTCGTCGTGATGGATTATTTCAGCAAATGGGTAGAAGCGTATGCCCTTCCAAACCACGAGGCTTCTACTGTAGCAGACGCTCTCATTAAAGACTGGATTTGTCGTTTTGGTGTACCCCTGGAATTACACTCGGACTAGAGAAGAAATTTCGAGTCCACTCTGATGTCTGCCGCACACTCAATATCCGTAAGACGAGTGCAACTGCGCTGTCCCGCAGTCGGATGGAATGGTGGAGCGAATGAATAGGACCATCATCCGGTACTTATCCAAAGTAGTTTCCGACCACCAGAGGGACTGGGACGAGGTTCTTCACCTGTTCCTGCTAGTCTACCGGTCGTCAGTTCACGAAACAATGGGGTAAACACCTGCAAGAATCGTCATGGGCCGTGAACTACGTTTACCATGTGACCTGAAGTTCGGCTGTATACCAGGAGACGACGTGGTGTCCGTCTTCTATTTGGTAACCAAGCTGTCACACCACAAACCAACTTATCGAAATGTCTGGGATACACTAGTCGAACTGAGGGAGGTGCTCTTGACCCAGAATATAAGCAGTCGATACAGGCGATAACGAAGATATCCAGCGGACTAGATGGCCTGGATTGGAGGGTGATAAGAAGTATGCTGGTAGTCCTTTTCCAGTTTACTGGAATCGATATTCTGGTATGCTGCTACAACCCCAGGAGATCGCCCAACGAGAAAACTGTTTCTTCTACCGGACGTCTATGCAAGAATTGACCATACTGCAAGTATCGTCACGGACCAGCAGAGGATGGTACAATTCGAGACTAGATGTTTTTAAGGAGGTGGCAGTGTGGCGATCCCACCGTGGCAACCTACGTCCACCTCGGTAAACAATAAACACCTGTGTGTGAGGTACGGGAGAGTTCCGTATGAATCTGGATTATAGGGAAATGGAAAGGGCTGGCGGCTGCTGGCGCTTTCACGATCCTTCTAAATGGATATTTATAAGACAACCGACAAAAGGACAGTCTTTCTTTGGGTATTGTGTGTCGCGGTCTTCGTAAAATAATCGAATATAAATTGTATAAAAATAAATTAGTATTAGTAATATAGTGTGTAAGCCGTATTTGTATTTGTTGAAATAAATAGTGTTAGTTGTAAGCGCGAGTTTAAGGTTTTCACACCTTACGAACTCATAGTTAACAAAACGTTACAATAGGACTTATGGTGTCTTGTATTTTCAATAACGTCGAAAATACTTAATAAGAGGTCCTGAATTTCTTTTTAGTTACCCCATGTTCCAGTTACCCCCTGTTCATAATCAGTACTCGAGGCGGGAGACATTCCGGTCATGCGAAAAATTGCTTTCAAAAGATAACCAGAAAACAAGTTTATGCAAAATACGATCATTGCTGTGCTTTGCGTTCTTTTGAAATATTCAGTTGTATTTATATATCGTCATATTTATTTCATGAAATTTATTTATTATACTTTAATTTATTTATTATACTTTAAATATTTTATATTATGTACTGGAAGTGTTACATAGAGTCATTAAATTTTTAACAAAGCCGTGTTAAAAATTAATATAAAGACTTCATTAACAAGGCTTTTTCTGTCACCTCATGTACTTTATATTATAAAATATACAGAAATAAAGGAACAGTACCGATAACGTAATATTGCTAACTAAACTAACTAAAGCTAACTAAAATGGAGAACTTTGTAAAAAAAACTGCAAACTTCAAAATTGCTTCAGAAATTGTGTTACTTCTCAAACACAAACAAAAAACACATATTTTTAGTTATTACCCCCAACCTATATAATAAACATTATCCTATCAATCCTCTAATGTAATTTAACTTACTTCAAAAATTCATTCGTCAAATGGACAAATTGCTCAGGCTCAGGAGAGGGAGGAAATTCGTCCTGTCACAAAACCTTTCTTACAATATGACATATTTGTAATAATCATATGCAATTCTAGCCATTTCTAATTATATTATAAGACAGTCCTAATGCAGCGATGTTCTTGGTGAATCTCGTCGTCATCACTCCCTCTGCCGATATTACTAGGGCGTATCTCTCCACCTTTTCCAGTTTATAAGCGCTTCAGTTCGATATATACATTTTCGTATTTCGCGATATTCTCTCGTTCCACTTCGTTTCGCGATTTTCTGAATGTTGTGGATAAGTGGCACTGCGATGTCTATGATGATCCCTCTTCGTTGTTTCTTGTTGATCAGCACAATATCTGGTCGGTTGAAGTCCACTCTTCGGTCGGTGATGATTAGTCTGTCCCAGTACACATCACTGCTGCTTCCGATTCCAGCACAACTTCCGGAGTATATTTGTAGTATGGCGGAGCCGTCGCGAACAGGCCATACTTGAGTGCCAGTTGTTGGTGGACCATCTTCGCAAGTTGGTTGTGTCTGCCGAGATATGTTGACTCTGCTAGCATGGGACACCCTCCTATTATGTGTTCTATAGTTTCGCCAGATAGCCATCGGTGAGCTATTTTAATGAATTATCTTTGTCTATGTGGTCTGCCTGTAGCATTTTTGGAAAACGGCCCTGTAAAACATATTCCATCCACTGTGTCTGTAGCTCGTCTTCTGTTGATATGTCGACCAGAGTAAGTTCACATCCTAGGCTCAAAGGCGTGTATTTAGCGTAAAGTGACCAGACGTCCGTCATTAGAACGGACAGTCCGTCATTCAGAAAGCTTGTCCGTCTTCAAGAGCAGTCCGTCAAACTGTCCGTCATTGAAATTATTATATTAACATGTCCGTAATTACGTCTTCTAGGTTAATATGAAGACGTATCGATGTATCGTATCGATCGTGATTAAATATTAGTATTTCAAAAAGGCATCAAATTCCAAAAAAGTGTCCTTGTGAAAGTTTATATTTTTATGAAAATGTATTTTTCATTGAAATTATGAAGTGCCAGGAAAACGCGTGACCTTAAGTTTTAAAAATTTTCGCCTGCTGCGCTAATTGGCTCGCACCTCACGGCGCGCAAAATTAACTCTAGATTCGTCAATGTGAACCAGCTAAACATGTCCGTCTTTGGCAAGATCAAAATCTGGTTACTTTAATTTAGCGTCCTCTATAGCTACTGCTGTTATTAGCAGGTGCCTGTTGGTTAGTAGTTTTTTTTAAGGAAGCTTCTTGGTTGAGGCACTGATTTATTTTTAATGTTTAATAAACCTCTCCCACCTCGTCTTCGAGATAGGTAGGCTCTTATTTATTATTATTATGGGAAACATTCACCCATTCCTGCTGCAGACAGTGCTGGCTTGGTAACTCATCCCTGCCTCCAAGCCAGCGAGGGGAGGAAATTCATCCTATCCTGAAACCTTTCTAACAATATGACACGTTTGTAGTACAACTGCCTTCTGGCCATTTGTAATAATATTATAAAACAGTCCTAACGCCCCGATGTTCTTGGTGAATCTGGTCGTCGTCACTCCCTCTGCCGTTCAGGTAGGTTTCACCTTTCTAGGGTTTCAGTCGTTGTAGATTTTGTATTTGTGACGTCTCCCGTTAGGAGAAGGGCGTGTTATGTGATTTTTGTTCCTTTTGTGCTTTCGGTGTGTGGATTGGCCTATCCCAGTACATCACGGCCATTTCTGATTCCAGCACAACTTCTGAAGCGTATTTGTTGTATGGCGGAGCCGTCGCTGACAGGCCATACTTGAGTGCTAGTTGTTGGTGGACTATCTTCGCAATTTTGTTGTGCCTGCCTAGATATGCCGACTCTGATAGCGCGGGACACCCTCCTAGAACACATAGTGTTCTATAGTTTCGCCTGTAGATCCATATTTCCTACATAGGTCTTTGACATTGTCTCTCAGGATATGCTTTTGGTAATTTCTTGTTTTTATAACCCTGTCCTGAATGGCAATCAAGAAGGTTTCGGATTTGATACGGTTTTATTATTATTATTGTTACATTATTATTATACCTTATGTCAAATAGTGTGATTTTCTAGAGGCAATCTTAAGAACACTGTAAATAACAATAAATATATATTTTAGCTGAATTTATTGCAATACATAATAGTTCAGACGAAAGTAGTAAATCGTTTTTTGGCTTTCCTGTAAAACAAACTTTTTTGAGTTGTGCCACTTTAGTAACAAGGGTGTGAATAATAATACATAGGTGGATATAGTCCAATTGATAAAAACACTCCACCTTGCATTAATTAGGGCAAATGATTTTTTTTTCTAGATTTAATTTGATCAAACCGGGGGAACGGCAGGCGAAAAACCACGAAATTATCGCATTTTTTTTTTATTTTTTGCTTATATCTCCTAAAAGACTCATGCTACAGAAAATTTTATACGTTCCGAACTTAAAGTAGATAAAATTTCCTACAAAATTAATTGGTCAAAGGTAATTGTATGTCGTGTGGTTCAGAGCTACGACGAAAATTAGAAGTAACTAAAAAAATCGACAAAGGGCTTATTTTAAAGCTTAGAGCGTCTACTTTCAAATGCCGAGTGCAAAATCCAATACGGCGGCTCCATTATGGCGGCCGGAAGAGGGAGACAGATCGAGTGTCCAGCAAAAAAAGCTTGTAAAAATAAAAGTTCGCAACCGATTGGGTCTTTTTTGGCTCAAATTGTAGGTGATGGATGCCCTGCCCTGACGGGGGATTTTGGGGTCACTGATTACGAATCTGAAGTTATATTTTCAAAATCCAAGATGGCGGACGTTTTTTTTTTTGAAAATCAACCGATTTGCACCAATTGCATTTGGTATCCGGGGGTTTTTGGGGTCGCTGATCACGATCCGAGGTCATATTTGAAAATTGGCGGATTCATAGCGCATAGGTAATCCGTCTATCCTCTATTTAAAAATTAAATTTGAATTCAAATTTAACCATACAAGAATCTATGCAATCAAAAATTATATTTGGTTTAACATTTACACTAAAATGCTTGCAGATGATTAGTTATTTTTAAAAATAACTATACATCTACTAACTTATTTTAGTGCATAAAAAATAATTGATAATTTTTGATGACAGAAATTTAATTTATGTGTAAATTCAAAATTAATTTAAAAATCAAAGTCATCTAAATTCGTCGATTTTCAAACTTCCGTAGAATACGAACCATATGAAATAATTACCTTTGACTACTGCATTTTATAGGAAATTGTCTACTTTAATTTTGGAACGTATAACATTTTCTGTAGCATGATTCTTTTAGGAGATCATAAGGAAAAAACTAAAAAAAAGTGCGAAAATTTCGTTGTTTTTCGCCTGCCAAAAGTTCTCCTCCCGGCTTTCGAGGTTGAAAACTCAGTTTCATACTTCTCACCTTATACCAAACAGTTCTAGAAATAAAAATAATTTGCCCTAATTAATGCAAGCTGAACCTTTCTGAGGCTACGCATCAACTGGGCTAATATTAAATGCAGCATTTTTATGTAAAACTTAGATGAATTTACCCACAACAGATAATTGCCAACTTAGCCTCTTTCCCATCACCTCTCACCTCTTACCTCGCTCGCGATTTGTTCGCTCCCCCCAGCTGTCTCGTCTATCTAAGACTTATCAATCCACTTATCAATTCCCCTTCATTCTTTAACAGAGTTTTTCTTATAATTTGCCACCCCTTAAAAGGGATTGCTTGAGATAAAAAAACGATCATTTCAAAAGTTTTTTTTCCTTAAAAAAAAGGTAACTTAGGTATATTATTTTTTAAATTTGACACCCTATTTATTGTCAAATTTTTTGAAATCAAATTAATTTCCACATGCCAAAAATATAATATATGTTTATATTTCTACCGGCCGTTTTTTGAGCTATTTCACTTTAAATATTTGTACATTCGTCTAGTTAGCAGTACCTAGCGATTCAAAATAAAAATGTGACGTTTTATCGCACTGGCCATGGATGTCTATGGACATAACTATTTTTGTTTAAAGTATTAACGCTAAATTTTCTGTAATTGTTTATCCATTTATAATATATTTTCATAGTATAATTTATTTGTTTTGTTTTCCATAGTGATATATGGATGTGATAGTCACATTTTTATGTTGAATCACCACGCATGACTAACTAGACATAATTATTTAAAGTGAAATAACTCAAAAACATAGACATATTGTATTTATATTTTTGAATGTGGGAATTCAGTTCATTTCAAAAAATATGACAATATATAGGGTGTTCAATTTAAATTTCTCTTATTCGTATAGTATTTCTCTTAAGTCATATAGCGATCGTCTTTTGCTTTTCTAGTTAGCATATTAAAAATTTTCAGAAAAAACCCTGTGACATTTGTATTTATTGTGTTTTTTTTATCTCAAGAATGAAACTTTTTAAAGGAGTGACAAAGTATAAGGCAAAACCATATACGTATTAAACTGAACAGTGCTGTATATACATATATATTTACATCAACATCAGATCATCACAAAAGCATGATATGCGTGTTTTATTCCCCAAATGTCTATTTGTGCAAGGGTACGGTATCAGTAAATGCAAAAGAGGCAGAATATACTACACAAATATCGCTGAGCTTTACGATATTAGCCATATCGTGCAAGTTTTCAGCCCCATATCATTTACAGTTCTGTCAAAACGTTTAACAGATATACGTATAGTGAAACGCCAATTATCAGAGTCACTTCTGAAGAAGCCAACACTGAACTATAGTAGTATAGTATGTTCTATTTAAAATAACTGACTTAATAAAGGACGGAAATGTTCAAGTTTATTTCCCGATTTTGGGCACCCTATACCTACATTTTAACACATTTTATATACACGGTGGCCCATCAGTGGGACAAGTATTATACGAAAGGGCCTTTATTATACGAATTACAGACATTTTTTATACAAAAGTTGTAAGGTGCCAAAAACTACACAATACAAAAATGTTTTCAGATATACAGGATGTTCTGTGTAAAGCTATCATTACTTCACTTTGCTCTATCCGAATATATCAAGTTTTTTTTTGCTTGTATGCGGCGTTGCCAAGCCGTTCCAAAAAATGTGATATTTTTTAAGTAAATGTCTCAACTAAATTAGTCGCGGTAGCCTTGATACTGACTTTACGAAAATAAAATTTGATTCTCAGATTTTCCTAATTTAGTTCCACATGTCGCAAGTAAGAAATCTTAGTTTCTTATACAGGATGTAAGTAAGGAGTTTCTTATACTTGTCACCATTCAAGAACGTTATTTTTACAGACAATTTTTACGATTTTTTTTGTTTCTTTTTCTAAAATTTTTAATTGTTACATACAACTGTTTCACCTAAGGCGGTTTCTTCCATAACTCTGTTAGGTATTGTAAATTAAAAAAAAAAAATGTTTCAAATATTTCTAACCATACAGGGTGCTCCGTTTCCTGTAACCGCTACACCACTTCGGTATTTTAAAATACATTCATACAACATACATTCGTACATTTTTGGATAATCCACTAAATCTTTGGTCGACTTAATGGACCATACAGTGTACCTAAAACCTAAAACCCACTTTTTTTGGAGGTATTCAACTGTTTTTGAAAAATATCAGCATGACAGCGCTCTAAATATTTCTAAATAGCGTTTAAACCAAAAAAAGTTGGAGACGTGTTTGAAAAGTTCGATTCGCCATTAATACTCTTTTATTTTTATTGTTACAAAATGTACGTAATTATGTGTAGCAAATACCAATGTCAAACCTGAAACTTTTCCAACAGCAATAACTTTTTGTTTTAAATGGAATGACCCACATTCACTTATACCGTTGAACGCAAAAGTAAATTACCTTTTAATTAATAAAATATTAGGTTGTCCATCAAAAACTGAAGGAGATAGATTCCTTCAGTTTTTGAGAAAAAAAACGGTTCCAAAGTTTGTTAAAAAATATGTTGAAAAGAAGCGAGTAGGCTTTAACAATAATATTTACAGCATTTACTACAACAATGAACACATAATGTAGTAAGAACGAGACGCAAACGAAAATAATGAAATAATACATTTATAATATAAATAAATTATATACGCCTGGAGAGACTGACTGGAAACATTTTTAGGGTTCCAGAAATATGCAATATAATAAGTATTACATTAGGTAAAAATAGTACATGCAAAAAGTAACAAAATTGAAAACCGAAATAAGAATGGATGCGTATCTATTTCTTAAAAGTATGGTAGATCATTAATTGCACGTTTCTTTAATTCGTTATCAATTGCCGTTAATGAATATTTTTGTTCAAGTCATATTTATATTTCAAACACATATTACAGTAAAGTTTATAAACGTTTCTGAATTTGGTTTACAAATCATGATAACGTATTCGAGAGAGAACAAATGTATATTAGAAAATAGTTCGCATGTCGTTAAACAAAAGAGGTTAAATCCCCAGTGCACAATTACTAACATAAAATTTATATTCCATAGAAAAACTTTATAGAGTTAAAGTGAACATAAAGTTATATTGTTCAAATTATATAAATATACCTATAATAAAGCATGTAAAATAAATTTACAAGTCCATAATTGGACTGAAATAAATGAAACAAATATTTAGCATACTTTACTGTATTAAAAGTTGTCATAATAAAATTTTCATACAAATAATAAACATTAGAAAGAACACAAATACATTGTAATTGAGAATGGTAAAAACATTTATTTTCATCAGTCTTTAAAGATTCGAATCATTCTTCGAGTATTCTCTGTAACTGGTGTAGATGTGAATCTTCTTGTACCTATTCAGCCTTTTCAGCGCCTTTAACGTAAATACTGCTGGGTGAGTTTCACAATAATTTCTCACCGAATTAGTAGACCGGTGTGAATCCTGCAGCTTGCTTTTGTAAATCCCGTGGTAACATATCGTATGAATATGGTGGTTTAAAAATTAGTGATATGATTTTTCCCTCAAACGCTGCAAACTCCTTAACTAAAAATAATTTTTTTCAATTTTAAATCCTTGTACCTGGGAAACTGTTTGTAATATTTGAAAACTCTACAATCACATATTAGTATTTCGGGTGAGAGAGAAGGGCGCACATAATTAAGATGCGGGATTTGCGGGATGCGGCATAACTACGACATTAAAGACAATGGTGTCATTTGGGAAAACTCAAGCACATAGTTTACTAACTTCTGGATAGGTCTCTTCAATGAAAAACAAGACATTCTCGATGACACCAGTTATATGTGCATTTAGTACGGTAAATTACCATTTAACTATCTTATGGCATTTGCAGAAAATTAATCCAAATGAGTTTTGAATGTTAAGCAAGAACTTATTTTAATAATTGCTCTATCGTTTGCAAACTATTTCATTGGTGAAGTGGATGGCCAAGTTGAAATAACTAAAAATCGAGTGAAAATCCGCCATATAATTCCTGAAGATAGATTAAAGCTTAAACTACTTATCCGTATAAATAAGAATGCTAACATCATAACATATCGGAAAAGGTAGCATATGAGATCTGTATCAATTACCTGCTCTACGTGAAACATCTTCCGACATTTGGGCTATAAAAGCAAGTATTGGTTTAGAGAGGCCAAGCTACATTATAACAGGTTTTCAGAATTATCAGCACTTCGATTCTATCTGAATTCGACTGTATTCCCAAGACGAAATTTGGAAATTATTATGCTTATGAAAATTTTCCAAAGTAGTGTTTATGGTAAAGTTAGTGAACCAGTGATGAGCATTTGAGATTTTTTTCTAATCTTTGTGATTGATTGCTCTCATCAATAAGACGAGCAAGTCTTTTTACATAAGAAAACATTGATCTGTTATTGAATTTCAAACATTTTCAGTGATTTATAATAAAAAAACCAATCGACTGTTTGATGTACACGCGATCCTTAATAGGTTTTCAATTATAGAGAAATTCACAAACTTAAAAATTTCAAAAGGTAATAGCGTAGTGAAAAAAAAAGAAGATATTTGAGTAAACTCGACGTCATTTAAAAGGGCAAGGCATTTACTTTAAGATGTTCATAGTTTTTTGAGAAAAAAATTCTATGTTACATAATCTCAAATATATATAGGATATCGAAAACCAGAGCCAATTGAGAGATTTGGATACGGATTCAGCGCATCAAAAACCTTTGGAAAAATATATTCTGGTTTCTGGGTTAAAATCTTGTTGGCCTGTGTTATTCTAAAATTAATAATACCGTATTATGCTATAGTTGATTATACTATACCCACCAGTACTTTTTTTTTTTTTTTTAGAAAAAAATGAGTGTTATTTATGGGTAATATTAGACAAAAAACATCAAAATTAAAAAACATTTTAATTAAATATTTTCAAAACGGTGGGATTTAGGTACCATGTACGGTAAATAAAGTCGACCTAAAATTTAGTGGAGTATTAAAAAATGTACAAATATGCAGGGTGTTCAATTTACAATAACGAAGTTGTGTAGCAGTTACAGAAAATGGAACACCCTGTGTGATAAGAAATATTTTCCAAATATGGACTACCCGTTGGGCAACTTTCATTTGACTACGTGGATATGGAAGTAATTGTGAATAAATTAATATTAACGTAATATGGAATATCAATCTATATATTTTAAACACAATATTAAATTATACCTGTATATGATTTTGAAGTCCATTAAACACTTTTCGCCAATACTCACTGGAAAATTATTTTCAAAAATTAACAATTTATGTTATATATACGAAGAATTAGAACACGAGTAAATATCAGAAATAAGCCCAAGAGTTCAGAATACAAAGTTAGTCATAAACATCATATTGGTCACAAAGATGACAAAAGTAATACGGTCATAAAGGTTATATAGGCAATAAATGTCATAAAAAAAAGAATCGTATGGGTCAAATGTTTATAGACTCATTTGACAAGTGGTCATAAAGGTCCAATAGGTCATGTCATTTATATCATGAGGGCCCATACAGGTCATAAAAGTCACATAAGTCATACTGGTGACAATAAAAGCCATATAGGTTATAGAGGTCTATGTATTTCGGGTCATAAAGGTCATATGCAGATCTTTTGAGGCCTACTCAATTACTTTCAAAATTGACATTTCACCAACAGGTGGCGCAAACAGTCATTATTGTATGTAGTCGGAAGTCTGAATAATGTTTCTCAAAAATAATATCAAGATACAAGTCCTTCAGTTTGTGGTTTTTGCATCTAAATGATTTAAATATATTATATAATTTTAAAGTACCTAGCTCGAAATAGTAGAGAATTAAAGTTAATATAATGAAATATTTCATTATAATATATGTAAGATATATAAGATAAGTACATACATACATATATACTTCATATATAAAGATATGTACATACATATGTAATATATTATTCATATTTATATAATATGTACAGTGCACAAAAATATTAATTTACACACTTCTAATATAACACTTCTAATATATTCTGATACAACTAAAAAAATATTGTGCGTTATTTACTTACTTCCTTATACATAACTAGTATTGCTTGATTCATTGTAGAACCCCATCAATAAATTCTTTATTACTAATACGTTTAAAGTTAATGTTGAAGGTTTGACAAGTTTTTAAATGAAAGCACACGTTCATTTGTTTTTGGTAAACGTCTTTCATCATATGTTCATATCTACGAATAACTAAATGTGAATGACGCATCTACTCCCATTTGGCGTTTTGCCTCGACTGTTGCACAATCATAGTAAATAAGATTTTTATGTCACCTGCCATTCAATATTTCATATGTACTTTAATCGTCCTATAGAGGTTGTATCATGGAGGTTCCTCAAGAGTATGATTCATATAATAATACGAATGATAAATGCACTGTTACAGATAAATTTCTCCATTATGTGGGTATAGACAACAAACATTGATAATGCGTAAATTATAATTTACGAATTAACTACGAGTATAGTGTTGGATTTAAAATCCTTCCCCCCCCCCCCCCCCCCCCCCCGCCCCCCCCCCCCCCCCCCCCCCCCCCCCTCCCCCGGCCCTTTTTTGGGCAACCCCCCCCCCCCCCCCCGCCCCCCCCTCCCCCCCCCCCCCCCCCTTTTCGTTTTCCCCCCCAAATTAAAGCCCCTTTTCCAAATGCCCGCCCTTTTTCCAAACAAACCCTCTGCCTTGTCCCCTAAAAAAAAACCCCCTGTTTCCCCTTCCCCCCCCCCCCCCCTTCCCCCCCCCCGCCCACCCCCCTTCTCTTTCGCCCTGCAAAAAAATTCCCCCGTTTTTCCCTTGTTCCCTTTTCCAAAAACCAAATACCTTCCCCACCCCGTTCTTCAAAACCAACCCGTTCCGCCGCCAAATTTAAAGAACCGCCCCCCCCCCCCCCCCCCCCCCTTTCCCCCCAAAAAGGGCCCGTGGGCCTTTGCAATTTCCCCCCCTTTACAAACCCCCCCCGCCCCGCGGCCCCCGGGTGCCTGTTGGAGCCCGAAAACCGGGGGTTCCTGTCCGCCCGAAAAAACCCACCCCGCCGACCCCCCCACAAACCCCCCGCCCCTCCGAGAAAAAAATCCCTCCGGCGGGGGAAAAAAAAGGACAACAAACAGCACTTCCCCCCCCCCCCCCTTCCCCCCCCCCGCTCTTCACCAAACGCCGCGGCCCCCCTCCATAAAAATCCAAAAAGGGTGTACCCGGGGCCGCCAACCACCCCCCACGCCCCAACTCCCAAAAAAAGGCGGAAAGAGGGGACTCGCCGCCCCCCCCCCCCGCCCAAATTTCCCCCCCAAAAAAAAAAAAAAAATGGAAAACGCTTTTCCGCCCCCCCCCCCCTTCCACTAAAAACCAAACCCGGGTTCCTTCCCGCCCCCTTCCCCCCCCCCCCCCCCCCCCCCCAAAAAATTCAAAAATATTTCCCCATGTTCCCCCCCCCCCCCCCCCCCCCCCCCCCCCTCCCCCCCCCCCCCCCCCCCCCAAGACCCACCCCCCCCCCCCTCCCCCCGCCCCCCCCCCCCCATCGCCGAAAAATCCAAAACCCCCCCCCCGGCCCCCCCCCCCCCCCCAAACCAGCGGCCCACCACCCCCCCCGGGCCCCCCCCCCAAACCCTAACCAAGCCCCCGGGGGGTTCCCCCCAACCCCCCCCCCCCCCTTTCCAAAATATGTGCCCCCACGTAACGCCACCCCCACCACCCCCCCCCCCCCCCCGGTCCCCCCCGATATAAAAAGAGGGATCCCGCCCCCGCCCAAAAAGCCCCAAGAGTCCCACAACCGCCGCCACGAGGGCCGGGGCCCCCCCCCCCCCCAACCACCCCCACCCAACCAAAAACCCCCCCCGCCCCCAAAGAATCCCCCCCCCCCCCCCAAACCCCAAGAAAAAAACCCCCCCCACCTTCGGCCCCCCCCAAAACCAAAAAAGGGGCGGCCCACACCCCCCCCCCCCCCCCCCCCCCCCCCCCCCCCCCCCCCCCCCCCCCCCCCCCCCAAACCCCCGGCACCCCCCCACCCCAGGCCCCCCCCCCCAACCCCCCCAACCGCCCCCCCCCCCCCCCCCAAAAAAACCGCCACCCCCACCCCCCCCCCCCCCCAAGAAAAAGCTTTCCAACCCCCCCAAAACCCCAAAAACAAAAGACCCCCCCCCCCCCCCCCCCCCCCCCCCCCCCCCCCCCCCCCCCCCCCCCCCCCCCCCCCCCCCCCCCCCCCCCCCCCCCCCAGCCACTTCCCCCCCCCCAACCCACCCAAAACCCCCCCCCCAACCCCGTTTCCCAAAAAGGGGCCCCCCCCCCCCCCCCCCCCCCCCCCCACCCCCGCCCCCCCCCCACCCCCCCCCCCCCACCGACCCGGCCCCCCCCCCCCCCCCCCCCGCGGTCCCCCCACCCCCCCCCCCCCCCCCCCCCCCCCCCCCCCCCCCCCTCCGCCCCCCCCCCCCCCCCCCCCCCCCCCCCCCCCCCCCCCCCCCCCCCCCCACCCCCCACCCCCCCCCCCAAGGGTTCCCCCCCCCCGCCCCCCCCCCCCCCCCCCCCCCCCCCCCCCGGGGGGCCGCCGCCCCCCCCCCCCCCCCCCCCCCCCCCCCCCCCCCCCCCCCCATTAACCAAAGCCCCCCCCCCCCCCCCCCCCCCCCCCCCCCCACAACTTCCGTTTTTCCCACTTTCCAACAATATTCCAAAACCAAAGGGGGCGGGGGCGGGAACATCCCAAAAAACCAAAAGTTCAAAGGCCCCCCCCCCCCCCCCCCCCCGCGCCCCCCCCCCCCCCCCCCCCCCCCCCCCCCCCCCACCCCCCCCCAACACCCCGCCCCCCCCCCCCCCCCCCCCCCCCCCCCCCCCCCCCCCCCCCCCCCACACCCCCCCCCCCCCCCCCCCCCCCCCCCCCCCCCCCCCCCCCCCCACAACCCCCCCCCCCCCCCCCCACAACCCCCCCCCCCCCCCCCCCCCCCCCCCCCCCCCCCCCCCCCCACCCCCCCCCCCCCCCTCCCCCCCCCCCCCCCCCCCCCCCTTCCCCCGGGGGAAAAAACCACCCGAAAAGAAAAAGCCCCCCCCCCCAACCGGCCCCCCCCGGCCCCCCCCCCCCCCCCCCCCCCCCCCCCGCCGGCCCCCCGGCCCCGGGGGCCCCCCTCCCCCCCCCCCCCCCCCCCCCCCCCCCCCCCCCCCCCTTTTCGTTTCCCCCCCCCCCCCCCTCCCCTCCCCCCCCCCCCCCCCCCCCCCCCCCCCCCCCCCCCCCCCCCCCCCCCCCCCCCCCCCGGGGCGGGGCCCCCCCCCCCCCCCCCCCCCCCCACCCCCCCCCCCCCCCGCGGGGGCGGCTTCCAAAAATTAAAAAAAAGGGGGTTTTTCCCCCAAACCCCCCGCATTTTCTTTTCTTTTTTTCATCTTTCCCCCTTCCCTTTTCCCCTTTTTTTCCCCCCCTTTTTTTTCTCCCTTTTTTTTTTCCTTTTTTTTTTTTCCCTTTTTTTTTTTTCCCCCCCCCCCCCCCCCCCCCCCCCCCCCCCCCTAAAACCCCCCTTAAAAAAATTTCCCCCCTGGGGGGGCGGCCCTCTGTTCCCTTTCTTTTTTGGGGGCCCCGCCCCCCCCCCCCCCTTTTTTCCCCCCCCCCTTCTGTTTCCGCCCCCCCCCCCCCCCCCCCCCCCCTTTCCCCCTTTCCCCCTCACCCCCCACCCCCCCCCCCCCTTTCCCCCCCTTTCCTTTTTTCCCTAACCCCCTCACCCCCCCCCCCCCCCCCCCCCCCCCCCCCCCCCCCCCCCCCCCCCCTTTCCCCCCTCCCCTTTTCCTCTTTTCCCTTCCCCCCCCTCTAACCCTTTTTTCCCTTCCCCCCCCCATTTCCCCCCTCCACAAATCTTTCTCCCCCCCTTTTTCGTCCCCCCCCCCCTCCTCTTTTCCTTTCCCTTTTTCCCCTTTTTCTCCCCCTCCTTGTTTTTTTTTTTTTTCCCTCTCCCCCCCCCCCCCCCCCCCCCCCCCCTTTACCCATTACCCAATTTTTACATTCCTCCCCCTTTTCCCCCCCCCCCCCCCCCTCCCCCCTCTTTGGTTCCCTCCTTTTTTTTTCCCCTTAACCCCCCGGGGGGCCGGGATTTTTTTTTCCCTTTTTCAATCTTCCCCCCCTTTTCAGCCTGGGGTGCCCCCCCCTTTTTTTTTTCCCCCGTGTTTTTTTTCTTTCCCCATTTTCTTCGGTGCCTCCTCTCCTTTTCTTCTCTTTTCTTTTAAAATTTCCCCCTCCCCCTTTTTTTTTCTTCTTCTTTCCCCCCTCCCCCCCCCCTCCCCCCCCCCCCCCTTCCTTCTTTTTTTTCCTTCCCTTTTTTCCTTTCCCTTTTTTTTTTTGGGGCCTTCCCCCCCCTCCCCCCCCCTTTTTTTTTTTCCCTCTTTTCCTCTTTCTTTTTTTTTTCCCCTTCTTTTTTTGTGTGTTGTGTCCCCCCTTTTTTTCCCCCTTTTTTTAATTCTCCCCTTTTTTTTCCCCCTTCCCCCCTCCTTTTTTTTTTTTCCTTTTTTTTCTTTTTTTCCTTTTTTCCCCCCCCCTTTTTTTTTCTTCTTCCTCTCCCCCCCCCCCCTTTTTCCCTTCTTTTTGTTTTCCCCCCCCCCCCCCCCCCCCCTTTTCGTTCCCTTTTTTTTTCCCTTTTTCTTTTTTTTTCTTTTCCCCCTCTGTTCCCTTCCTTTTTTTTTTTCCCCTTCCCCCCTTTTTTTTTTTTTTCTTCCCCTTTCCCCCCCTTTTTTTTTTCCTCTTTTTTTTTTTTTTTTTTTTTTTCCTTCCTTTTTTTTTTTTCTTTCCTTTTTTTTCTTTTTTTTTTTTTTCTTTTTTTTTTTTTTTTTTTTTTTTTTTTTTTTTTTTTTTTTTTTTTTTTTTTTTTTTTTTTTTTTTTTTTTTTTTTTTTTTTTTTTTTTTTTTCTTTTTTTTTTTTTTTTTTTTTCCCCCTTTTTTTTTTTTTTTTTTTTTTTTTTTTTTTTTTTTTTTTTTTTTTTTTTTTTTTTTTTTTTTTTTTTTTTTTTTTTTTTTTTTCTTTTTTTTTTTTTTTTTTTTTTTTTCTTTTTTTTTTCCCTTTTTTTTCCGTTTGTTTTTTTTCTTTGTTTTTTTTTTTTTTTTTTTTTTTTTTTTTTTTTTTTTTTTTTTTTTTTCCTTTCTTTTTTTTTTTTCCCCCCTTCCCCCCTCCCTTTTCCCCGGTTTTTTTTTTTTTTTTTTCCCCCCCCTTTTTTTTTTTTCCTTTTTTCTTTTTTTTCTTCCTGTTTCTCTTTTCTTTTTTTTTTTTCCTCCCCTTTTTTTTTTTTTTTTTTTTTTTTTTTTTGTGGGGTTTTCCTTTTTTTTTTTTTGGGGGGGGGGCTCCGGGGTGTTGGGGGGGTGGGGGGGGGGGGGGTGGGTGGCCTGGGCCGGTTTTTGGGCCCCCGGGGGGCGGGGTGGGGGGGGGGCTTGTGGTGGTGTTGGTTTCCCCTTTTTTTTTTTTTTGGGGGGGGGGCCTTTCCCCCCCCCTTTTCTTCCTTTCCCCCCCCCCCCCTTTTTTTTCCCCCTTTTCCTTTTTTCCCCCCCTTCCTTTTCCTCTTTTTTCCTTCCCCCCCCTTTTTCTTTTTCCCCTTCCCCCTTTTTTTTTTTTTTTTTCTCTTTTTCCCCCCCCTCTTTTTTCCCCGGTTTTTTCTTCTTTCCCCTTTTCCTCCTTCCCCCTTTTTTTTTCCCTTTTTCCCCCCTTTTTTCTCTTTTTTTTCCCCTTTTTTTTTTTTTTTTTTTTTTCCCCCCCTTTTTTTTTTTTTTTTTTTTTTTTTTTTTTTTTTTTTTTTTTTTTCTTTTTTTTTTTTTTTTTTTTCCGAAAAGTCCGAAAGACAATCGACGCCGAAAGCTTTCTTCAACATTGGAATGGTTTCCGCAGCACTCTTCTCTAGTTTCACACAAAACTTGATCGCCATACGCTGCTCAAGCGAACGTTGCATTTTTCTTGCACCGGGTCACTGTAACGACTCTCAAAGAACCATTGATGCGACCGCTACAACGACCGGTAGCCAACTGACGCTTGTTGGATCTTGTTGCCAGATCCCCCCACCACAATCCCAGCACGTAAAGCGCGGGCTGGCGCGTACAGTCTCGGGAAAAAAAAATTCACTGACATTACTTTCCGGACAAACCCTGTAAGTTAATCTCTGAATAAATAAATAAATATGATAATAAATAAATAAAACTCTGAATAAATTTGAGGGTGATTTTTGAGGTTATGGCCGAACCCAGACGAGCTTGGATGAAACTGGATTCGGATTCAGCGACCCCAAAAACATATAGTACACATAGTCAGACCCCCACGTCAGAAACTTTTTTATCGGGTTTTTAAGGTTATGGGGTTATGTGATTATGAGGTTATGTGGTTATGGGGTTATGGAGTTATTAGGTTGTGGGGTCATTTGGTTATTGTATTATAGGATTATGAAGTTTCGGAGCCATAGGGTTTGTGGTTTTAACGGATATAGCAAATTTGAGGGTGTTCTTTGAGGTTATGGTCGAACCCAGACGTGCTGGGATGAAACTGACCCCGGATTCGGATTCAGCGACCCCAAAAACATATACCACACATAGTGAAACCCCCAGGTCGGAATTTTTTTTTTGTATGGCTGTGTTATTTTCAGCACTAAATATGTTTTTGACACTATCTTACTTGAGCACTAACATTTGAGCGTTAAAATATACGAGCCATTCTGCCAAATAAAACATAATTCCGTAGTATATTTAATTTATTTAATCGACAAAATAAATCGTCAGCAAAAGTATGTAAGTAAGTATAGATTATAGAAAGAGTATGAAAAAATGCGACCGAATGGTATTATAAAATACAACAAGTTCTATTTAAAATGACCGACTTACTGACGAATAATTTGAAAAACTCGAAAACCATTTTAAGTATAGGGAATATTAGTACGTATGTCTTGAATGAGGATAAAAAAAGGAAACAAAAGGAATCATAAAATATTGTACGTTCTATTTAAAATAAGCGACTTAATAAAGGACAAAGTCCATTAAGTTTAACCCTGTATTTTGAACACCCTGTACATTTTGTCGTATATCTAGTATGTCGGAAAGTAAGCTCAGTCATACTTTCATGGTAAAAAAATAGCCATAGAATTTTAGCTCAGTGAAAGTTATTAATTTTTTTTCTTCGGGTGTACATTCTCAATTTTTTAAAATCATATACAGTGGTTATTAAAGTGATTTTAAATTATCGAGTAGACTCAAATATGGCATAAAATATATGCCATTTAAAATAATAAAGCTAGTATTCACTTATGGTATATCCGGAAGCACCAGAAAGTCTGGAAGCGCCATTTAGATATGTAGCGCATCCCCGAATACCCCAATTTTCAGCTGCATATAATTTACAGTTCTCCGAAAACGTTTAATTGGCCACTTGCCATGAAGCACCCTGTATATCATAAGATTGTATTCTATGTTTATTTATTTGAAATAATTATTTTTTTATTATCACTACAGGTCTACGTCACTGGGAATCGAACCGGGACTCTCAGATATTCCAATTTAAATATAGACGGAGAGTTTTTAGTGCGTAGTTAGTCTACAGAATAGTTGTTTAATAAAAATGCTAAAATGGAATATGTGAGGTTGTTTGTACCCTTTTTTTGCCACCTTTTTAAAATATTGCCAAATCGACAGTGTGTCCATATACTTCTGGGCGTCAACTAACTTCTTTATTTTAAATGAAACACCCTATACAATTTTGAGTAAAAACCGTGTGCCATAATATATACCTAAATTCATTTGAACTTGTTTAGTTCAAATGGAACACACTAGTATTTTTTTAGCCCAAGTTGTCTAATTTTCAGTTCTATTTTTGCTCATATTCACATTACTGAGGCTAAAGTTTCAAATTTCGGAGATATCTTCGATTTTCAAGTATTTGTTGCACTGCTTTTTGAAAACACCAAGACATAAATAATAATTATAATAAGGTTCCTAAACAAAAAGCAGATGAAATTACTTCCGTTATGTATTTTAATCGAAAATCAACCATAATACTATATTTAGATACAATGTAATTTTCCTTTAAAATATTTGTGTCTTGTACTTGTACAAAATTAATTTAGAATTACTTATTTATGATGACCGTCGTTCGTACAAATCAAGAGGAATTAAGAATTCTAGTAAAACAATGGGAAAAAAACTGGAATCGGCTCACAACATGGCCTTCCTAAGTAGTTGTCCAGTAGAACCTTCCTCGTTTACACGCTGGCTGACATTGCTTGTGGTCACACACACTTCACTGTTTCACTGATTGACTGTTTTTGAGTATATACATATGTATGTACGCGGCGTGGCTTGGCTTGTCTTTGTACGGTGATTTCTCGATTTATCGCTGATTCTCCACTAATGTGGCTTTTAAAGGACCAATTTGTTGGGGAAATAATTGTACTCACTTAGATGTAAATGAGATTTAATACAATTAAGAACGATAACAAAAAGAAGCCAACCCGACAGAAACTCAAAGTTTGCAAATTTTAATCAAAAAATGAAAAAAAATGCATCTTTTAAACAATGTGTTTTTTAACGTTATAGTGTTTTTTTCGTGGTACAAATAACGTAATTTGCTTTATAAATTGTGAAAGAGTGTTTTAAAACATTTTAGACAAGCTCTTTTTGCATCTTTGGTTGTCTGAAATACACCTCATTTTAGTGCTATAATGCATTAAATCTGTGTATTTGTCGTTTGTATCTGATCTGCACACTTGCTTGGTGGCAAGTGGTTTCTGTGATAAAAATTTTGCGTTTTGATGTTTCGAGTTAAAACGGTCATTTAAGATTTTTGTATTTACTATCATGCAGCATTTAGCTCGCTTTTCGTTTTCGAAGTGACCCAGAACTTACCACGGGAAGGTAGCAGCAATTTGAGTCCCACTCACACCCTACCCAACCAACCAACCATGAGTGCTGTTTAATGGATTGGTTTTCAAGGATCATCAAAATTTGTAGTCCTTCTTAGTTTTGAAGGAAGGCATTTTTTGCCTTGACTGGAGAGTTGTACGAATGAAGCCATCTCTCTTCATATAGACAAGCAAGCCAGAACCGACGAGGCCGTGTAAGAGTCTTTCAAATTCCTAACATTAATCTTTACTCATCTGATTACATCGATGTAATAGATTGGGCCACAGTAAACGTAACTGAGCCCCCTCTTCTGGCTCATTTACCTATAGAAGACCTTCAGTGCATCGTCAGTGAGGGCCTAGGTGATAAGTATTTATTTTCGAGACTGCCATGCCACACGCAGGCCATAGAGAGAACGGTGAAACTTGTAACCGAAGCTGCATCCAAAGTTTGTGGCCCAGAGAAGAGAGATGGCTTCATTCGTACAACTCTCCAGTCAAGGCAAAAAATACCTTCCTTCGAAACTAAGATGGACTTCAAATTTTGAGGATCCTTGGAAACCGATCCATTAAACAGCACTCATGGTTGGTTGGTTGGGTAGGGTGTGAGTGGGACTCAAATTGCAGCTGACTTTTTATCACAGAAACAAAGCTATGCCATCAAGCAAGTATGCAGATCAGATACAAACGACAAGTACACAGATTTATGCATTAAAGCACTAAAATGAGGAGTATTTCAGACAACCAAATATGCAAAAAAGAGCTTGTCTAAAATGTTTTAAAACACTCTTTCACAATTTATAAAGCAAATGACGTTATTTGTGCCACGAAAAAAAACACGATAACGTTAAAAAACATATTTTTTAAAAAATGCATTCTTTTCATTTTTTGACTAAAATTTGCAAACTTTGAGCTTCTGTCGGGGGGCAAAAGATGTTAACCGATCGTTTTCAAATTTTAACCAGTTGTTATTGAGGCCAAAAGGCAACTTTTCCCGCCCCAAACATTTCGATCAGACAATTATCAACTGCGACGCTCCGCCCTAATGTATATAGTTTTATTACAATAGAAGTATCAATTGATTAGAAATGTCAATTTTTTGTGTGATAAAAACTAGGTATATACTCATCATTATTAGCCTAGGAAAGATTAAAAAAATCCCTCAAGCGTTAAAAAAAATTGATAATTAGGTAAAAAATAGTGCAATTTGAGTGCACTAGTTTTGGATCAAATCGGTTTCTAGGAACATAACCAAAAAAAAATCATAAACGTGTGAAAAAACGGTTTTTTTCACTTTTTAAATACAAAAAAAAATATTTCAGAAAAACAAAAAATAGCGCGTTATAGCGCTTAAAAAGATGAAGAAAATCAATTTTTAACAAATAATAAGTAAAAATTTTATCAAAAAATATTCACAACTTTTTGGCGCAAATCGAAAAAATGTAAAAAAAGGTGTTTTCGAAAAATGGCCCGGCAATTGTCAATAACAGTCCTACGGTAATTTTTCAAAGTGCGTTTGGTTCGTGAAGAGGTGCTCTACAATCATCCAGTGCACCAAGTTTGTCAAATTTGAGGAAGTACCTCAAAAACGACATTGAAAACCGGGCTGTTTTGCGTTTCGGGCGCTCGGGCGCTCGAGCGAAGGGGAAAGGCCGCATGGTGGGGGAACTCTCGACTGCTTGGCGCGACTGCTTTCGTGCGCTCGAATTGAGAGAGTTCCCCCATCATGCGGCCTTCCCTTCGCTCGACCGCCCAAGCGGCCGAAACGCAAAACAGCCCGGTTTTCAATGTCGTTTTTGAGATACTTCCTCAAATTTGACAAACTTGGTCCAGTGTATGATTTGTAGAGCACCTCTTGACAAACCAAACGCACTTTGAAAAATTACCGTAGGAGTATTGTTGACAATTGCCGGGCCATTTTTCGAAAACACCTTTTTGTTACATTTTTTTTGAATTGCGCCAAAAGTTATGAATATTTTTTGATAAAATTTTTACTGTAAGTAGCCGCCGAAAAGAGCTTTGAACAATTTGGTCACTCGCGGAAGTCCCTACGACTTTCATAGGCCGAGTAACTAGATAGTAAAAAAGGGAAATTTTCGAAGGTTTTTATTATTTTTTGCAAAAAGTTGTGAACCGATTTTAATTTTTAAAAACTGATTTTCTTCGTCTTTTTTAAGCACTATAACGTGCTATTTTTTGTTTTTCTGAAATAATCTTTTTTTGGTACTTAAAAAGTTAAAAAAATCGGTTTTTCACACGTTTATGAATTTTTTTTGGTTATGTTCCTACAAACTGATTTGATCTAAAACTGATGCACTGAAATTGCACTATTTTTTACCTAATTATCAAATTTGTTTTAAAGCTTGAGGAATGTTTTGAAAAATTGAATGAAATTGAAAAATCTTTACTAGGCTATATTATAACTGTAATGTTTTTTATTCAACTGATAATGGGATATTGTGAATTATACGGCGAGAGGTTAAACTCTGGAAAAAATATTATAATTTCAGAATGGCTGATTTTTAGAAAAAAAAAACAGACAGACCATTTTTAATTTTTCCTTCTTCATCTGCAGACATTATGAGTGTTTTTTTTCCTGCTCCACTTTCGATTTATGATGTCGTTGACATGTTTTATAATTTGTAGCTTCTACTTTTCGAAGTAATAAAATTTTTATATTCTTCTGAGTATAAGCAGATAACATGTGTTTGTTGTACCTTGTATTAATCATTATGAAAATAATAACGAAATCCATTCACATCTTCAAAACTTCGTCACTCACAAAATAGTTTTTCTGACTGCTGGCAGATTCACTACCGTCTGATCAAGCGATAACGACTGATATGACATACGCGTATCTCTACAACAGCACCAACTGACACGGGACTACTACAAATTAAATTAAGGCACCCCTATCGTATGCTACACATATTGCATATGCGTCGCGTCGCCGTAAGACAACTTTAGTTATCACTTATCAGTTAAGTGTAGATTGTATGGATCTACTATGTTTAGAATAGTATGTGTTCCCTTCTAAATCTGCTAGACATACATACATACATTTTGCAACGGTTACAAAATTGTATACTAATTTTTAGATCAAGAAAAAAATAAATTAAAAAATGTAAAAATATTCGAGCAGTTCTAAAATTTAACTTCAATAAATAATAATCAGACTGAAAAATGATAAACATTTACAGAAACCATTTAAACAAAAAGTAAATTTAAATAACATCAGTCAATAAAAATGTAAGATTTCAGTTTTCTGATAAAAGAGGTTCATTTTAAAGAGCGTCGCGTGGATAGCTCAGTGACACATGTCACACAGACGGGTTGGGTGTTTTTTATCATGTATTCTCACCTCTAATATAATGTTAATAATTCCTAGACAGAAACTGTCAGTTTTTGTTACGTAATTTTTATTTAATTTTAATTTATTTTAAGAATCTACACAAATCTTTAATGATTGCATTGTGTTAGGTTGCATGATTGCATTATGTTAATGAAACAGTTAATGTTAATGAAGTTAAGGTTAATGAAACAGTTCTCAAGCTGATTTAATTAAATATCATAATGTTTTCCAGATGTGATTTTGATACCTGAAATTAAATGTATTTTTATATGCACCTGCAGTGTGCATAGCTCTACTTATTTCTTGAACAAATGTCAATAGGCACAAATTGTGTACGCCAAGACTTCAATTCCACTATTACAAAGAAAAAAATAACAACCTAAATAATTTCAGTTATTACTAGTAAAAATGAAGCCAATATTAATTATACAAATAGTGGCATTATTTTTGTAGTCCATCTGTAGTTTCACTTGCTTTCTATGTACTCAATACTGTTTTATTGAAAAATATTTGATTAAGATAGCTGTAGTAGTAGTAGTAATAGGTATTTCGCGTGGAGCTTTTGAATAATATGAGTTAAAAAATGTTTGCTACAAATTCAGAACGCGGTATTTTTTACACTGATTAATATATTCCACCTATTAGAATGACGCGTTTAGGAAATATAACTTTAAATATTTGATAAAAATAGATATGTGCTTAAGTTTTGCGGCATAAGTTGAAATGATTCTGTTGCTTGTCGGTAGATATATCAGAAAAACAATCCAAAGAACCTGTAGCAACCGTTTAATTAACACAATTTCTGTGGGGACTAATAAATAAAACCAGATTATTCTATTTAGTGTTCCATTGCGCCTGTTTTCATCCATAATCGTAAAAAAAAACGTAGAATAATTTTCTTTCGAAGTACTTCTCTCTATCGAACTTCAACCCATTTTGTTTTTCCAAAATGTTGACTTTTCTTTTAACCAGACTTGGTTTACATAAGTACCTCTACTATTCGTTGTTTTTATTATTTATTTACTTTAAATAAAATTCACTTGTATTGCTGATTACAACAATATAACATATGTCGTTCTTTCTTCTACAGGTTTTTCAAAATGCTAAACATTAAATATAGTCGTCTTATAGTAAGGTGTTAACAGTTGCTTTTTGGTCAAAAATATTGTCGTCTTGAGTTTATTTGTTGATTACATCAGTAAAGCACACGTTAAGGGCTATTAGTTTGTTTAATATTGTAACATTCTACCAGCAACACATCGGTGGATTGTTGGTTGCCTATACGAGATTATTACAATCAACGTAATTGGTGCCAACAAGATAACGTCCGCGAAAATCCTAGAAGGAGCGAGAACAATACAGAGATTCTCGCCGATTCATAAGACGCTACAAGATTATTCCAGAGGCTTCGAATGGTGTATCGAAGAAACAGATGGAAGAACAAGTCCAGAAACTTGAAGTCAGATTGGACGAACAGGTGAAGACCATTAAAGAAGATTTCAATGCACAAGTAGAAGAATTGAAGAACGAGGTAGACGAAAAATTGCAAGAGTAAAATAAAAAAGTTGACGTAGAAAAAACACATGTCAAAGAAGTCTGGGAACAACGTACAGTAGAACTTGGAGAGGCGCAATAAAAGCTGAACGCACGAGGAGGCGAAATAAAAGCTAAAGGCATCTCCAGACCGGCTAATGTCAAACCACCTCAATTCGATAGCAAGGTGTCCTGGGGTACCTATCTCCGACAATTCGAAGCGGCTGCTACAGCCAATGGATGGACAGACTCAGAGAAAGCCACTGGGTTGATCATAGCTCTGCGTGGCGAAGCCTTAGATGTGCTCCAAGGAATACCTGTTGAACAACAGCAGAGTTTCGAGCACCTGAAGGACCACCTGGAGATGAGATATGGGGACAAACACATGCAGCATGTGTACCAGGTGCAACTGAAGGGTCGTCTGCAACTGGCTGGAGAGAATTTGCAGCATTTCGAAGTTGATATTCTTCGACTTGTTCGCCTGGCCTATCCAACTGCTCCGCCCAGAAGAATTCCACTAGCCATAAGGGAAGAGATTAACGAAATGCTGGCCGATATGAAGAAGGAAGGAACAATAGAACCTTTGCAGGGTCCTTGGGCGTCTCCTGTAGTCCTTGTGAAGAAAAAGGATGGATATCCGCGGTTCTGTGTTGACTACAGGAAATTGAATGAGGTCAACAAAAAAGACAGTTACCCACTACCCAGAATTGACGACACTCTGGGCACCTTAGCTGGAGCCAAATGATTTTCGACATTGGACTTGAAGAGCGGATATTGGCAAGTTGAAGTTAGTCCAGAAGATAAGGAGAAGACGGCATTTACCACCGGAAATGGACTTTCGCAGTTTAATATGATGCCATTTGGTCTGTGTAACGCTCCAGCCACTTTTGAACGATTGATGGAGACTGTACTTCTTGGTCTGCAATGGGAGATTTATGCCTGCCTGATTTACCTCGACGATGTAGTTGTGCTGGGAAGATCATTCGAGGAGCACATGAAGAATGTAGCCGAGGTGTTCAAGCAGTTGAGGACAGCTAACTTGAAATTGAACCCCAAGAAGTGTAGCCTATTTCAAAATGAGGTGAAATACTTGGGCCATGTCATCACAACTGATGGTGTGAAAACGGATCAAGAGAAAACGGAGTGCATTAAGAACTGGCCGTTACCTAGAGATAAACACGAAGTGAGAAGTTGTCTGGGCCTCTGCACCTACTACCGACGTTTCGTGCGAAACTCCTCTGATATTGCGAAGCCACTTCACAGACTGACTGAAGACAACGTACCCTTCGAATGGACCCAGAAATGTCAAAGAGCATTCGAAGCACTAAAAGAGTCTCTTTGTACCACGCCGATTTTGACCTACCCCCGACCTGGACAACCCTTTATTGTGGACACAGACGCAAGCAACGTTGGTCTCGGAGGAGTGCTTTCCCAAATCCAAGACGGCGAGGAACGAGTGATTGGCTACTTCAGCAAGGTCTTGTCAAAAACAGAGAAGAACTACCGTGTCACTCGGAAAGAACTGCTGGCCATTGTGAAAACATTTGAGCATTGCTCCTCCTCATTGAGAATTCCTCCTCAGGACGGACCATGCTTCCTTGAAACGGCTACTACAATTCAAGATTCCCGAAGGGCAGATAGCGAGATGGCTGGAGCGGCTGCAAGAATACCGCTTTGTGATAGAGCATAGACCAGGAAAGAAGCACGGAAATGCCGACGCCCTGTCCAGAAGACATTGCCCCTCGAATTGCAAACATTGCAGTAGCCTAGAAAGGAAAGAGGATACATCAACGATCCCTTGCAAGTCGTCACTGCCCAACCAGAAGACAAGTGGAGCCCAGCAGCCGTCCGTAAAAACCAGCTAGCCGATAAAGACTTGAAACCCATCCTGGAATGGAAAGAAGCAAGAACTGGTCGATCCCATGGCCTGACGTTAGCGACAAGGGTGTGGCATTCAGGAGCTATTGGGCACAGTGGGATTCCCTCGCTGTGGAAGACGGTACCCTAGTGAGAAATTGGGAAAATAGCGAGGGAACCGAAGTTAAGAAATAGGTTCTGCTACCAAGATCTCGAGTGCCTGAGGTGCTGCAGGAAGTACATGGATACATTGGCGGAGGACATCTCGGTACCAACAAGACGCTGCAGAAGCTTCGAGATAGGTTCTACTGGGCGAACTGTAGAGCGGACGTAGAAGATTGGTGCCGAAAATAGCGAAAGTAGCGGCGACACCTGCGCCGCTAGCAAAGGACCAAAGACAAGATCACGAGGCAAAATGCGCTAATACAACATCGGCGCGTCGTTCGAAAGAATAGCAATTGACATCGCAGGCCCCTTCCCAGAACCCAGGATGGGAACCATTATCTGTTGGTTGCGATGGACTATTTTAGTAAATGGCCCGAGGTGTATTTTTACCGATGAATTACATTTGCCGTAAATATAATTCTTGTAATTGACTTGTAATATTAATTCTATTAAATATTAATCCGAATTTAGTAGAAAGCTGTAGAGAATTTATTGTTCCACTGTCAACACCACATAAATGTTTAAAAGTCTTTACCACTGACTACAGAAACCTTAGTAGTACAGAGGGTAATGCGCTAGTATATGTTACGGGCTATCTTATTAAAAAATGTCTGGTACAACATTCTTGTCCGGTATCTCTAGAATTTATAAATGTTACAAATAATTTAAAAACAACGGCGGTGCATTTTGCTAAAGTCAAAGCTTACACTACTGTAAATTTAATATTCGGCGGTTTAACAGTGCCTTCACTTAATATAGTGGAATATATAGTGCAACTAGAAAATATATTAATTGAAAACTTCAATAAACTGGCCTCAGCCGACTCTATAGGGACTAATATCAAAACATTATTAAAGAATGTACATTTTACGCATCCTTGTGACTTCGTTTATTTTATACAGTAAAGTTCGCAAACCGTGATCTTAAAAGTAAAAAAAACTCAAAAAACACTTACTAAATTAACAATTTTAAAAAAATTGTGAATATAATGTTAATGATCTGTCTGTTATAACGTATCTGTTACCTATATTAGTCTTACTCAATGTTGCAATGTAATCAGTTTAATCAACATTATGATGTTATTCACATTGTTTTATTCCAATAAAATATTTCAATTCAATACAAATCCATATTCACAACATACCAAAGTGCATTTTTACCGTCCCCCGTAAACCGTTCTACAGCCGTAAATTGGCGGCTGGCCTTTGTAACCGCTCGATCAAAGTACCGCCGGAGAGTGGGTCTTCTAGTCTCTTGTTTATGTTCGGTGCTAAAGTGTTCAAGTAGTGGACGAATAAATAACTTATAACTTTATAATACAATATAATGTCTGTAAACTAGGTGATGGCAAGAAATTGTTCAGCATATTAAAAAAAAAAAGAAAGCGCGTCCTTGAAGTACTATCGCCATGACATGTCCGTACCGTTATTATAATAATTTACGTTACCGTCGTAATTTACGTTAGGGTTAATGTTATTGACAGTAATACCAAGATCGTATGGTAGTTTTTGTTTTGATTCAAAAGTATATATCAGTTAGCTCAAGTTAAGCAAATACATTTCCAATTGCATCTAGTGTTCTAGTCTAGTTCAATGAGATTTTTACCTTAGAAAATATATTATCAATTCCACTGGATAGCTGTCGATTCTGAAGAAAAAAATATCTAAAAATAATTTACCGTAAATGCATTTTTACCGATGAATTACTTGTAATATTAATTTAATTCAATATTGTTACGTATTTATCTTCCAATAATTCAAATCTCACTTCAAAACACTGTAACACAAATGTCACTTTTACAAGTGACCTACTCACTAGATTACTAGCGACTAGGATGACCTAGTCGCATTCCGCATTACTCATATTCATATTCATTAAAAATATACATGTCATTTCACAAGAAAATGCATTTGTCTTGTGAATTTGTGCAAACTGAAGTAATTATTATCTTGTGAACTTCTACGAAACTGACTGCGAACATAGTCCATAGTCAGTGTCGAAAGGAGATACGCAGCTGTTTCGCTTATTGGTGCCAATCCCATTCTCTTCACTTCTTTGTTTCTTTTAGAGCGTTTTGTTGTCTTAACAAACAAGAACATTTGCTACATAAAGGAGTATTATTATATTTTTCGTTGCCTTTAAAGTGACCCTTCTCAGTGTTGAAAAATATTCACGCATTCTTGCAGTGCACCATCCTTATTCATCCCCTCAAGCAGGAATTAGGCACAGGTGAGAGAAGAAAATTCATCTTGTCCCAGAAATCATCATACAATATGGAAAGTTTGTAATAAGACTGCATTATGACCACTTCTTAAGACATTATGAGATGATATCAATACCTGAACGTGAATCTGGTCGTCATCACCCCTTTCGACGATATTACGAGAGCGCATGTCTCTACCTTCTCCAATAGTAAAGGCATTTCAGCACTATTGATAAATTGTCACATTTCGCGATCTTTTTCTCTTTCAGTCTTCTGATTGTTGAGAGTACCACTACAATATTTATTTTGATATTCGTTCTTTACTGTTCTTTGTTTATCAGCACAATATCTGGTCGGTTGAAATCCATTCTTCGATAGTGGTAATTAACATATATCACTGCAACTTCCGATTCCAGAACAACTTCAGTGTACTCGTAATCTGGTGAATCCGTCGCTAAAAGGCATGATTCAGGAGTAGTTGATTATCATTACAAGTTGTTTATGCCTTGTCTCAGCCGAGATACGCCATCTCTGGTGATAGTTGTCGTCTTCACTCCCTCCGCTTATAACACGAGGGCATATACCTTCTCTACTCTCCAAAGGCATATCAACTCAGGTTGCTAGGTTCTCATAATTTATCGTTGTCATTAACATTAATAAACCATCTAAATAGTCCTGAACTTGTCCAGAAATTGCTCCAAGATCGATGAAATCAGTGACATCCTGATTATCATAATACTTTTCAGCGACGGAATACTGAACTGATTCTTCTATTTTCAAAAATGACCTAGCCTCCCTTAACATGATGTCGTACGCGTGCCGACCTTACAAGCTGTTCAAGGCTTGCTCTATACATTTTGGTAAAGCTATCCCTCCACCAGTTGAATGTAATCCGGGCAGGCGAAACATACAAGATATTGGTTTCAGTTAAAAAAAAAAAAAAAAACAAAGTTGACCTTCAAGTGGCCTTCAAGGTGATAGTGAATAAGTGAAAAACTGACAACGCAATTTTGTAAAGTTGATGATACCGAGCAACGTTTATTTAAATACTGTATACCTACATACATTATATTTTTTGAAAATATTTATAGTAATGGTGGTCATTTTAAAAAATTTTTAAATACGTACTATGAAAGTACGTAACAACGAAGTAATTAAAAATAACAATTAATTATACTTATCACTAGGGTTCAGAACGTTTGCTGTCTCGCGTGTTAAACTGCCTTAGAATATCCTGCTCTCCCGCACCGGGATGGTGTACTACTGCGCATACGCGGGTTCTGGAGCGTTATCGGGAAGGGTCAATTTACAAGGCGCTTCAAAAATACGGTTTATACTTGCATTGTCATAGAGTTTTATAGTGCCGAGCCCTGCGTTGCGGCACACATTTCGGGACCCTACTTATCACATCTGTACGTATGTGTAGCACATCTGTAAGTATTTTCATTCATTCATTCATTCATTCATTCATTCATTCATTCATTCATTCATTCATTCATTCATTCATTCATTCATTCATTCATTCATTCATTCATTCATTCATTCATTCATTCATTCATTCATTCCTTCATTCCTTCATTCATTCATTCATTCATTCATTCATTCATTCCTTCATTCGTTCGTTCCTTCGTTCATTCGTTCATTCGTTCATTCGTTCATTCGTTCATTCGTTCATTCGTTCATTCGTTCATTCGTTCATTCGTTCATTCGTTCATTCGTTCATTCGTTCATTCGTTCATTCGTCCATTCGTCCATTCGTCCATTCGTCCATTCGTCCATTCGTCCATTCGTCCATTCGTCCATTCGTCCATTCGTCCATTCGTCCATTCGTCCATTCGTCCATTCGTTCATTCGTTCATTCGTTCATTCGTTCATTCGTTCATTCGTTCATTCGTTCATTCGTTCATTCGTTCATTCGTTCATTCGTTCATTCGTTCATTCGTTCATTCGTTCATTCGTTCATTCGTTCATTCGTTCATTCGTTCATTCGTTCATTCGTTCATTCGTTCATTCGTTCATTCGTTCATTCGTTCATTCGTTCATTCGTTCATCCGTTCATCCGTTCATCCGTTCATCCGTTCATCCGTTCATCCGTTCATCCGTTCATCCGTTCATCCGTTCATTCGTTCATTCGTTCATTCGTTCATTCGTTCATTCGTTCATTCGTTCATTCGTTCATTCGTTCATTCGTTCATTCGTCCATTCGTCCATTCGTTCATTCGTTCATTCGTTCATTCGTTCATTCGTTCATTCGTTCATGCTCTCATCCTCTCATCCTCTCATCCTCTCATCCTCTCATCCTCTCATCCTCTCATCATCCTCTCATCCTCTCATCTTCTCATCCTTTCATCCTTTCATCCTTTCATCCTTTCATCCTTTCATCCTTTCATCCTTTCATCCTTTCATCCTTTCATCCTTTCATCCTTTCATCCTTTCATCCTTTCATCCTTTCATCCTTTCATCCTTTCATCCTTTCATCCTTTCATCCTTTCATCCTTTCATCCTTTCATCCTTTCATCCTTTCATCCTTTCATCCTTTCATCCTTTCATCCTTTCATCCTTTCATCCTTTCATCCTTTCATCCTTTCATCCTTTCATCCTTTCATCCTTTCATCCTTTCATCCTTTCATCCTTTCATCCTTTCATCCTTTCATCCTTTCATCCTTTCATCCTTTCATCCTTTCATCCTTTCATCCTTTCATCCTTTCCTTTCATCCTTTCATCCTTTCATCCTTTCATCCTTTCATCCTTTCATCCTTTCATCCTTTCATCCTTTCATCCTTTCATCCTTTCATCATTTCATCCTTTCATCCTTTCATCCTTTCATCCTTTCATCCTTTCATCCTTTCATCCTTTCATCCTTTCATCCTTTCATCCTTTCATCCTTTCATCCTTTCATCCTTTCATCCTTTCATCCTTTCATCCTTTCATCCTTTCATCCTTTCATCCTTTCATCCTTTCATCCCTTTCATCCTTTCATCCTTTCATCCTTTCATCCTTTCATCCTTTCATCCTTTCATCCTTTCATCCTTTCATCCTTTCATCCTTTCATCCTTTCATCCTTTCATCCTTTCATCCTTTCATCCTTTCATCCTTTCATCCTTTCATCCTTTCATCCTTTCATCCTTTCATCCTTTCATCCTTTCATCCTTTCATCCTTTCATCCTTTCATTCCTTCATTCCTTCATTCCTTCATTCCTTCATTCCTTCATTCCTTCATTCCTTCATTCCTTCATTCCTTCATTCCTTCATTCCTTCATTCCTTCATTCCTTCATTCGTTCACTCTTTCACTCTTTTTCACTCTTTCATTCTTTCATTCTTTCATTCTTTCATTCTTTATTTCCTTCTTTCATTCATTCTTTCTAATACAAACAAATAAAACTATGGATAATTGTTTTCTTACAATACTTACAAAATTCGTATTTACTTTTAACGTACGTATTCTTATTTTTGGATTAACTTTTTTTCAAAAATAAAACATTTTTTTTACAGAAACGATATGTGAGTTTATCGAAGTTATCATTTTGATAACATTGAAATTAAGGTAATAACATCCATAAAATCCAGTTAATTCGGAGTCACCAAACTGAAAATACTCGTTTAAATACATATATACATAGGTACATAAAATGTTAAATACATACTTATGTATTTCCGTATGTTAAATAGCGTAATTTAAAAACTGAATGGTTGTGCTTTTACCACCTTCACTTTTATTTGCTTACCTAGTAGGAAACAGTCAGTTTGTATTACAAATATTATTTATTCACAGTTACCGAATTGCACCTTATTATACACCTCATTATAATGACAATACCAACAATAAGTAACAGTTTTTATTTGTCTCGTAACCTTTCGAGCGCGGTCGTGACGTTCCGCAGTCGGCTCCCGGAATCAAGATCCACTGCATTCATAGTATGCCGTGAACGCGGTATATCTACGGGCCTTTGAAAAAGACGATTCGCGCCTGTAAAACAAGTGAACTCGAATAACGTGGTCAAAGCCTGAGTGCGTGTTTGTGATGTTAAACTCAGCCTATTAACTACAATTAGTTTACCAAAGGATTATTTATACTCGAAAAATCTTACCTTTCAAGGTAAATAAATTAGATTAGCTAATGTAGATTTTTTTGAGTGGTTCTACTGTTGTAAACTTTTTTGAGCTGGTAAAAACGTTTGCGGAATCGATATATTGTGTTCACTACAAACATATTTCAATACTGATAATACAAAATCATCTAATAACGTTATCAAAGAAAATGCGTCTATGATTAAATACATGAAAGCATAGAAAATTATAAGGTCGTAATGTAATATGCTATTGACAGGATGTACAACTTAATACAAATGAGTAAAACATCGTTAAAAATGAGTAAATTGTAACAAAATATCTACCTTCAACAACATTAAACATTCCGAATTTTTAAGGTTGATTGCTGAAAAGAATATTAAAGATAAAGTAAAGGTGTTTGTTCTTTTACTCATTGGTGTTAAATGATTGTTCAAAAATTTAAATATGGTCTACGCAAAATAATAAATATAATTAACATTGCTACCTACTACATTACATTTAACATTTCTATCTGTTATCAACAATTTTTCTACATAGGTATGTAGATGTATGAATTCCATAACTCTGAATTTGAATGTTACTTGTTAAAATGTTATTTTTAATAAAGGTACCTACATACATATATAGGTGTGAAATATATAAGTTTGAAAAAGGAATTGAAAATGGATTACCTACTTGATTGACGGATGCCTACAAATAATATACTAATTGAGTACTTTACCTCTTTCAACCTAATATATCAACAAGAGTTGATTAACGAAGACTCCTAATGATAATGCCAAATAAATAAGAGGAAATATTTATCATATTTCATTAAGAAAATGTGGTCATAGCCCAGTGGGTAAAGCGCCAGGTAAAAGATGGCGATTACTTTGAGAGGTAGGTATTATCCGTGCGGGTTCAAATCTCGTCTGTGCCAATTGACATGTGTCATAGGGATTCAGTGTGTGTCCTATATTTTTCATGTGTACTTTTCCTCTAACAGAATCTTAATAATATTTAGAATAAGAACGTCAATTTCTGTGGTGAGGTTTTATTTAATTTTTAATAATTAATTGTGAACTTGAAATGTTCAATATGTTAAATTTAAGACTAACTCATCCAGAAAACTCCACTTCTGTGACCATAATTTCAGTCAGTATAACTACTGATGACTAAATAAATCAATACAATTTATTTATATTTTGTTACATTACGTACTTTTGGTGTTTATTTCAATTTTAATGGAAATTATAATGCCATGTATAATTTCCATAGTCCATATACAGGGTGTCCCAAAAAGCAAAGTTAATATGGAAGGGAGTTAGAGATTATGACTGGACCTTTGTTAGAAGAGAAACAAACTTAGATGAAAGTATCTTGGTTTTCAAGATATAGCCACTTTTGTAAAATTGGTGAAATCTCTTCCCTAAGTCAATATTTTTGTGCCACAGCTTCAAGGCATTGTGAAGGCCGATTGTTGATATTTTTTTTGTTATATTGAGTTGAATAACACTATTTGAATTAAAACTATAACATTTTACAACACTCATAGTTTTTAAACTCGATGTAAATTGCTTGTTTTTTTTTGTTTTTTTTTTTTAATGAAAACTGTGTGGCTATTAAAAAAATATCAGTTAACTATCTTAGGTACAAAATGCCAAAAAGCTTTGAATATTACTACGTTTTTACGACAATAGCTGAGGCATAGCGTAGCAAAAGGGGCAGGTAGGTGTGCTCGCGCATATTGGAACGAAATAAAACTTGAGGGACTATTAGGACCCGAATGATCATATTCCTCAATCAGTACGTTTCACTACTTCGTTTGAGTTGCGCACTGTTTCCATATCGTTGGGTTGCGCACTGTTTCCATTTGCACTATACCGATCCGGCGTTGTTACTATGGATTTACTACATAAACGGAGTAGTGCGCTCAAGATATGCTAGTGCGCTCTCGTTCTAATATGCACGATCCGCACGATGCACAGCTACCTGCCTGATTTTGCTACGCTCTGCCTCAACAATTGTTGTAAAAGGTAGTAATATCAAAGCTTTTGATCATTTTTTACCTGAAATAGTTAATTGTTTTATTTTTAATATCCTCACACAATTTTTATTCTAAAAAAAAACCAAATAAACAAATTATTGTTAAAAAATTTTAACAATAATTTACATCAAGTTTTACACGTCTGAAAAGTACTTGGAAATTGATGACTTCGTATGTAGTTGAATATCAGTATTTTTTTTAACAATTAAAGAGACTACTTTTGTTACCATTTTCGGATATGCATTAGATACACCAACGTTTAAGGACAGATGTAGATTCCATGTAATACATATTATAAAGTTGGTCAAAGTTGGGCGATGATTTAAAAAAAAAACTTAATTAAAAACTAATTTCTAAATTGTTTTTTGGAATCACCGTGACTAAAATATTAGTTTAATCAAATAGCGTTTTTTTCAGCTCAATATAGCAAAAACATAAATATCAACAATGTGCTACCATTGTTAGCCGTGGCCCAAAAATATTGAATTAAGGAAGCGTTTTTTCACCAATTTTACAAAAAAACGGCTAGATCTAAAAAACTAAGACACTTTCAATGTCACATGTTTATTTAGGACTTGACATTGCATTTTGGGACATCTTGTATATTATAATATAATATAAGTTTAAAATCAAGTTAAAAATAGCAAGTTAATCACATACATACATATGTATGTATGAATAAGCCGACGTACAAATACTATGAATTAGTCGAAGGTAACACTCGTACACTGATTTAGAGAGAGCAAAACATAAATGAAATAAATGCTCGTGTGTTCATTTTCAGATTTTAACTAAAAATAACCCAATCTGTTATCACCTCTTGTTATGTATACATACCTACAGTATTCATACCTACACCTACTCTTTCGGTGTCTATTTGACTGTTAATGTGTATTTCAAACTACAAAAATGTAACAGCTGATACCTATGTAGGTATTTTCGATTAGATAAATAAGTAAAATATATAAATTTATTATTGCTGTTCAAAGAATCATATAAGAATTCAACACATCCGTTTTTCTATTCCATCCATAAAGAATTATACAAATATATTCACAAAAAAGATAAATAAAAATGTATAAAATTTATCTATTTACCTTATTAATTATTGATATTCACAGTACCTTATGACTTACGTATACTTAAGTTTACAAATCTATAATCAGAATAAAGAACCTTATTAATTACCTACTATTACTGGTATTATCAATTTGAATTGTCATTTTCATCAGTTGATTATTAGTGACCTAATCTGTTTACTAGATTAGTTTTGAGGGAAAGTAAGAAGTTTCTTTGTACTTTAAATGGCCCTGTTCTTACTAGTAGCATGTGAAAGAACTTGTCTTGGGTTTGATCTTCTCACTAGTAATTGAATAAATACGATCTAGCATTATTACATATTTCTAATTTGTATAGAAATAAGAGTATCGATAATATATTTATATACGTAATTAATATAATGGAAATCTGAAATATGTACCTATGTATAATCTAATACAATCTATTAATACATGGAATCATATGACTTCTGTATAGGACATCACATTCAAAACATGCATCTGTATTTTTGTTGATTATTGTCATACAGAATGTATGTATAGTCATTATATATAGGTATACACTTATGTACCTCAGACATCGGCCGGTTGTAAAAAAGGACAAATTCTACACTTCTCGTTCTAACGGCTAACGTAGGTGGTGAGAGGGCCAGTCTTATTCCCTCACTATCTTGGGTGCGTATGCGGTTCCTTCTTATCTATTCTTATCCTCAATTTATCGTAGCCCAAAAGTCGATAGTACATGTTAACAAATGTACATAATAAATGTACAATAAAATACAGGGTATCAAAATTATAATTTTATTTTCGATTTTTGTGATTATTTTTTCCAAATCAACACCTTTGCACAAAATGTGATAATTGGGAGTTACATGGGACGAGGAATTTTAATACAAGCCAATAATTTTGATGTGGATTCTAGAGGAGGTTTTTTTTGCGGCATTCTAAGTACATATAAACCGGTGTAAATTTTTTGCACTATATTTTTATTAAAAATATCATACTTTTTCTCATTTTTTCCTAAAAAAAAAACTTGTAAATATCACTCTAAGTAACAGTTTCGAAATATTTGCGTTTAAAGTGCTCAGTGCAACTCTCGGTGCATCCTATTGAAATAATGACTATGATGTGCACCATTTTTCATAATAGGCTTTGCGAGAAATAATGCAAAGAAAACACTTTCCCATTTTGGTCAAACTTTCTTCTGTTTTTTTTCAGCAGTGTGGCAGAAGCGTATTATTTTTTGCATCTTCAGAGGACAATACACGTGTTACTATTATTTCTATATCTACTTCTTTACCAAGTATATTTTTTTCATAGATATTTGAATCTAAATGTCTCTTTTGTACTCTCGTCGATCACGGAATGACATGAAATATTGACGTCTATTGTAAAGTCCTTGTAATTTTCAATAATCTTTTTAAGTCTATTCACAAATGGTAATGACTGTACCATTATTGCAGAAATCAACACACTCAGGTGATATGTAAATACAGTACACAAATTCACGAGTGGCCAAATCGAGACAAAAAATTGTTTTCAATGCGGCGGTCGACCCGTTTACACCGCCGGAAGGTCGCTATCGGTATAGATCGCCGGCTTACGGAGAAGGTGGATTACGAAGTCCCGGGTTCCTGCGAAGACTTCGTTCGAGATAATATTCTACGCACGGATAGTGGCGTCGGTATACAGGGGAAAGAAATATGCGCTTAAAAATACGGTTTATACTTTAATTATCATAGGGTTGTATAGTGCCGGCTCGTATATGTCAGGCATACGAAAATATGCGTGACAGCAAGTATGCTGTCTTTCCCGGACCTTACTGATTACTCTGATTTATATCTACTTCAAAAATTATTGACAAATTCGTTCATCAAATATTGTGCAAAAAATATTGACTTTTAAAATTGTTATTTACGGAAATTGAAAATAAAAATTATAACTTCGACACCTGGTATCTTGGTTAGTATTAACTTTTGGATTGAGGTAAGTTTGGTTAAATCGCAATATTTATTGCAAAAATATTTGCAGTATTGCTGAGCATCATTTATCTCCCTTAATAAATGATGCACAGTAACGCCTGTATAATTAATGTACTGTAGATGTAGGGTAGTAGCCTCCGTAATGGACATGCCACAAATAATGGACATGTGAAACTTTAGAGGTTAAAAATAAAAAAAAAAACTGTTTCCAACACAAGCCTAAATTATCACCATGCATTTCGCTATTGCCCTCCTTATGTTTCACTAATATTTGTCTGTTTAAAATACACACATCAATAAAGGCGCTGTAGTATATGTTTGTCAACTTTACGTTTCCCGCGTTTGCGGGCTTCTCGTTACTGATTTTTATAAGAAACATATAAGAGATCGTAAGGGTGATGTTATCTTATCCTAGGTTTATTATAATGTAGTAGGAGCCACAAGATATGTAGTGTTAATGTTCTATTTCTATTTGATTCAATAAAATTAATAAACAGCTAGTATTTAAATGGATGTCCATTACTGCAGACGGGATTTTATATATACTATAACCAAGTAATGGACACCGTGTCCAACTTGGGTCAATTTTAATATTAGGCTGATATTATGTTTACTACTCGTAGACGCACATGAAACAAAACTGATCTTTAGTGGTTTTAATTACGTCTGATAGTTTGATCCCATGATGGTCTACACTAATGTCCATTATTGGTACAATATGGTGATCATTATTGAGGTTTTAATTGATATGGGGTGTACAATGGAGAAAAAGACAATTAATAAATATAACTCTAAATAGATGGAAGACGCATTACAAGCAATAACATGTTAAATTCCCATTCTGCCAGCATACGTTTTGAGGTACTCAAAATACGCAATAAACTAAAAGGTATTAGTCCTGAAATTTGTTCAATGGGTCCACCTACAGTAGGTGGAAGGAAGAGAAATTAGTTTCCTGGATTATTGACCTTGTTCGTGCTGGATTTTCCGTAATAAAAAAGCGTCTAACTGATAACTACAGTAGCCAATTTGATTAAACAATTAGGTAGAAAAAAATCCCTTTACAGACGGAAAGCCTGGTTGAAAATGTTTATGCTTTTTTTACAAAGCATCCTTATTTATCTATTAAGACTGCTGAAAAACTTATTGGATATCGTAGTCACCGAACAACGAATTCGAAACTGGTTTTCTGAATTTAGACAATACTCGCATGAAAATAATTATTATCCAATTTTCACAAACGGACACCGCATTTTCAATGCTGATGAAATCATATTTGCAATATATCCAAAATATGAAATGGCGCTGACACCAAAATGTTTTAAAACACATATTCATGACGTCAACAAACATCGGAAAAGGCCTCTAAAGTCCAAGAAAGCAGAGGTCGGAAAAAAGAAAAATTACCATAAGTTGTAATCTCTGATAAATGGATTAATTACTGAATAATAACAAGAAAGGGAATAAAACGGAAAAGAAATGTTAAAGGAGGTAAAGACAAGGAAGGCAGAAGAGAAAAAATAAACAGGTGTGCTATATAAATGTCCCAAAAAGGCAAAAATGAAACATTCTTCTAAGGAGAATTCAGAAAAGATGGATTGGAAGTGTTAAAATACATTACAGACTGTAATGTAAAAATAATGCGCATAAACATGTATGAGTATACCTAAGAAGTATTGAATATAAATATTGAAAAAAAATTATTCGATGATTCCGATAGTGAAGCAGAGATGCAATTTTTTTGCGAATTTTGCCAGATTGTAGCTGATACTAGTGACTATAATGATAGTTATGAGGACTCGTCCAATAAATGTGTTATTTGTTAGTAAATATAATAGTTGTTCATAATAATCAGTCTGTTTTTTTGTTTATCTATTTTTTCAATTAAAAGTGACAAGTGATCATTACCGGTTAAACCACGTAAAATATTTATATTCATTAAAGAGAAATTACATTCGCCCAAATAAATATGTCATTAAATAGAAATACAGTTACTGTATTTCCAATCTAGATTGAAAATAGGTAGAAAAAAGCAAGGTTGTCAGATATATTTTCTTTAAAATTGCTAAGCTCACTATACAATTATACTTCATACTTCAGTAAATTGTTAGTTCGTGACGTTCTTAGAAAGCTAATTTGGAAATATTTAAAAAATATATAGATATAAATTTATTAGTTAACATTAAAATAAAGGGTTTAAAATTGCTGGAAAAAATAATTATAAATTAAAACAACTTTATGTATATTACTATTCTTAAGAAAATTTTGAAGAGCTGGCAACGCGATGCCGCGAATGAACAGCGAATGCCGATCCAATATACTATTGGATTGCTTTGTATCCAATACCCCTTAAATACTTATTCGGTCAACTGTGCCATACCATTTTTACGACGTTGTTAAAATGATTTACGACTTTAGAATTCTACATGCTTAAGACGCCAGTGACGTGTATATCAGCTAGGTTTATTAATACAGACAATTTTTTGAGATTGTCTGGCTAAATGAGCATTATTTACAGCAAATTATATTACAAATATTAAGAGTTTTGTATGAAGGCTAATTTTAATCTCCTATATTGATTTGAATGAAAAACATTATTTCACAATTTTCGAATTTATAAAAGAGATATGCACGCCCATGGAATCATAAAGTTGCACCGCTTTTTTTGCTCCCCGGCGTATTTATCATTTTCAATTAAAATTAGAAGGACTATACATCAATTTAACACAAATTTTGTTTAAACGCTAATCATGATGTTACATATTAACTATAATTTTGGATTTGGTCTTTTTTGGATTTTGGAATAAAGTTTCAAGTTACCCAAATCACTCAAGTTAGGTAATTTGAAATTTTATTAAGCCATGGGTTCTTTCAGAATAAGTAGACGAAATGCAAAATTATAGTTAATATGTAACATCTAACATCACATGGTCAGCTTTAAGCAAAAGAGTAGTGTTAAATTTAAATATAATTAATTGTTGGAAAACATTTTAATCGTGTGACTGCCAAAAGAACTAAATGAAAAATGTCATTTAAATCAATAGAAGACAGTTTTTCTAAAGATATTAAAGACAATTATACGAGTATCAAAAGCCTTACTTTGATCAGTAGCACTAATATCGTTGTTTATGTATTGAAGGTTAGATCAACAACTTTCAGTAGAGAGGATCCAATGCCAGTTTAACGTTAAAACCTGATTGAACTGTGTGAATTGTAAGTAAAAAGGACGAGGATCAATAAGAGCTTTCAACATAAAGTAAGGCTGGATATTAATTATATGAATATATTTTAAACAGAATAACTCAAAATATATATTGTGATTATCGTATATACACAAAGTTTTCGACAATGTCTTGCAAATGGCGATTAACATAGGTATAATTTAATAAATTCTTAGATACTAGAACGATACTGCATTGTTAGTAATAGGGAATTAGAATTAATAAAAACTTCGCTAACAGAAAAAAAACATCATAAATCATGAAACTACACCAAAGTTTTGTGTTTTTTTAATGGTATATTATTACATGTTCTGATTCCTCAAAGTTTTGCCTTTTCAAAAAATATATATAATATATCTATGTTTGCATGAGAAGGTCGCTACATAATATTATTTGATTTAAAAGTTTTATTGAAAAAGTAGTGATGACAGATCGCAGTAGTAAAAAATGTTTATATAGTAATATAGTATAGTATGATTGTTTTTGTAAAATGAAATTCGGTGCCGCTAACTACATTTCAACTAATATTTTCAAATTAAATATGTCGCGATATTTATATTAGATATTTTTGAAAAAGGAAATTATATTATAAAAATCATATATGCAAAAATCTATAATTTTGATCTCAGGATTTTTTTTAATAATAGACTCCTAATAACTCGTCAGAGTATAGAAAGTAACTCTGCGTACATACTATATATGTGAACATGAACTTATTTTAAATTCCAAAAAATGAACTGTTTTCGTGATATTTAAATTTTAAGAAAAAAAATTGCAATTACAAAGCCCTAGATAAAAATTACTTATTTTCATTGTGGTATAATTGAGTGGCTAAGTTTTTTTCCATTTGACTATGAAACATTGAGTTTACTGTCAAGTGCAATATACATATATATAAGGTATACTTAAGGCAATCTGTACAGAGTGCTCAAAATAGCGAGTTAAGCGTGAATAACTATGCCCATTATTAAGTCGCTTTTTTAAAATAGATTTAGATAAGTGGAGTTTTAGTTTTAAAACCTAGACGTGATATTGTGAAGCACTCTGTATATCAAGTTCCACCAACAACTGATTATTGTTATATATTTCTTTTACTTCCACATCCATGTAGTCCAGTGGAAGTACAATATTCATGTATATTTTTTATAAATCTATATTTGCTAAATGGACCTAAAATCCTTGTTGACGAAAAAACTTCGACATTTTAGGTTTAAGCGAAAAAAAAATAAGCGAAATGTTTCTGTCTGTCAGTAAAGTTGGGGGCAGTATAAATGGTAGTCATATTTCATATTTAAATGCACGGATTTACGTTGAGTTTACGAAATTAAAAATAGCATCTATATTTTTCTTCCTATAAATTCATAAGCTATCAGCTAAGGAATAAGGAATATTTAACCGTTATTATTTGACATACATTGTGAAACTGGTAGGACTTAGTGATGTTGCGTTTATTTCGTAAAAGAGCCTACTACATTTTCCTATAAATAGCGTATACAAGTTTTTCCAACGATAGCAAGCTTTCTCGTAAATTTACTATTAATTTTTTAGATACTTAGAAAATACCAAATGTAACTTAGATATAAAAAACAGCTATATTGACCGTGCATACAATGTTTACTTAATTGTTGAATACCTAGATATTGCTATTTTCATATTCCATGAGGCCCCGAAAATAAGCTACATAAATTATAAAATTGTACATACCTACTCGTATGTATACATACGTTAAGCAGGTAGTTAATAAACCTGTTGTTATCGAATCATTTGACTGTTATGTTTACTATTGCTTAGTAAAATAACATATTATACAGTTATAAATGTGTGTTATATTGTGCAATTATTAGTAAGTTTTTCTATGGTTTGTCAAATGGTTTATACATATAGTCCGTTCCATAACTATTTGCTGGTTCTTTCATATATATTTTTTCCGTAAAAATGGTCTGATAAAAGCTGTTTTTATACTGAGAGCTCAGCCGAGACGTTCTATTTTAAGTCAAACACGTATTTTCGTAAATAAGTTTTCTTTTCCTTTTTTTTTTCACACGTAAATCAACATATATGATTTTTTATAAGTATATTACTTTTTATTTTATGATATACTAAATTATTGTATTTATATTAAATGTGGAAAAATTTGATGAGGTAGTGATTCCTTAGGCAGCTTTTTTTTATGTTTTCCGTATTTTGTAGTCATCAAGGTGTAATATATGGACGAAATAAGGAAATGTTTCCACCATACATTTTGTGTATGTACTGTATCTAAATCTTCCAACAACTTCATTACAATTTAATAATAATTCAGTTAAATTTTACTACAACAACGTAATAACTGCTTACAAATTTTAACATGTGTATTTAATTCATTTTGAAATGTCAAACAACAGGCAAAGGCGAGTATGTTTGAAATGATAATGGAAAACTTAAAAAATTGGTATAATTGAATATATAATGTAAATATTACAGAAACTATTAGAGACAGTATAGATATGTGTTAATATGATCGATAGACAATTAAGTCTTACGTCCACGTGATAGAAAATGTACAGGGTGTTGCGTTTGAAAATAACAAAGTTTTTAAGGTTCAAAGATGTATAAAAATTTTGAGCAATGAATGTTGCAAATGGGAATAACCCAGGTACATTATATTTTTACAATTCTTCTTTTCGATGATACCAAATTTAATAGGGTATTTAATCTTATATAAATGATATGTTTTCACATGTTTTGAGGCCTTTGAGATTTAAAAATAAAAACTAAAATTTTGAAAAAATATCGAATAAAATATAACTATTTTGATACCTTCTTACTCAGAACCACTTGTAAATTAAAACAATACTTCCTATTTCAACAAAGCAATAGTTACTATTTATTTCTCGAATCTAGTTGGTTATGGAAAAACGTGAAAACCTCTAAAAGGCTCCAAATTTCGGACTATTTTCAATAATGAAAACATAAATGCGTATCTTTTCTCTTCTAAAGGTATTTAGTGTACTCTATCTTCGTAGACTCCCAGCATATAGGGGGTATAAAAAGTAGATTTATTTTTAATGGAAGGTTTTATTCAAAAATGAACGAAATTTGCATTTCACGTGATTGATTCCTAACTATAAAACACATTGTGAATAATTTTATTGTAAAAAAAAAATGATTCAACGATTTAAAAAAGCACGTGAAACCTCAAATTGTGGAATTTCGACTTCAAACTTTTACAGACGTGTGTTAATTTAATTTTCAAGATGAACTACGTAAAATGGAATTTACTGTTACCTGTAAAACAATTTTTTAAAACCAAAGTTTTAAATAGCTTATAGGAACTGATGTTGCAACAGTGACCAACAAGCAAGATCTTATTCGTTGAAAATTATTTTGATCATCGATCGATCTCATCATTTAATTATACACACACAAAAAAATATCGTGTCCGAGAAACCCCACTACAGTATCTTTACGTATTTCGACGTGCTGAATCCGAATCCGGTGTCAGAACAAAAATCCCCTAGAAAATCCTCACACTTGGCTCTTGTCAACTCAAAAGATGTTAGAGCAATTCTGACATTGGATTCGAATTCAGCACGTCAAAATACACAAGGATACTACAGGGAGTTTCTCGAACACGGTATTTTTTTGTGAGTACCTGTGTTATTAGAAGCTTTTAGGCAACCTGATAGGTATCCATTTTAGTATTTTCATTGCGATACACTTGTAAGAGTTCCCGGAATAAAACAGAACAGAATAAAACGTTAATTTCAAAAAAGACTCCGAGCGCAGGCCCTTCCCACCACCTCTATTGCAATCGGTTTTCTTCATTGGCGATTGACTTAATTCTCATATTTGGTTCATGTTTATTTAAAACAAAAGTTAACTTATAAATTCCCTTGATACTGTAATATTTCTAGTATACTAGTGTGTACGGTATATGTACATGTGTAGGTATTCGGTTGATGTAAATCTACGATGATCTTGTATAGTTGTTGAAGTCGACACACAACTGACGTAGTTCCCGATTATGATTATTACTATCAAATAATACATATTGAGTCAGTAATCAGATACATATTTCCATGTCGCTTGTATTATGTTTATGTCAGACTTGTGTTGTAAGTGTAGTGTAGATTGATACAACCTTAAAAGTTCTCGTATTACCGAAAGATACAGTAGGCGATACAGTCATCCTATGTAAGATGATTAAGTATATACACAGTGATTCCGAATTTGAGTATTAAAAAATATCAGGGCTGATAGAGCAAGTCAAAATATTGAGGAAACCTTAGTATAGTTTTTCCGAGGCTCCTCCTAAAGGAGCTACAGCCCGTTGAAGGGGTTGTTCCGAAGACGGTTTTCATTAAATAATTTTGGGTGTTTGGGGGTGCTTTTAACCCTAACTTTTTGTGTAGTTTTTTAATCTTTTGAGATGAAATTATGAAAATTTGAGGTTTTCTTCATAAAAAAGGCACTCTTGTTCAACTTCGATAGAACGCCGGAATTTCAAGTAAAATCGACTTGAAAATTTCACTACATTACTCTAAAAAGAGACTTTTGTTAGATGAGAAACTATTAAAATTGTTAGTGTGCCATGAAAAAAACAAATTCATGACATTTAACAGAAACGTCACGTAATTGTAAAGCTATCAAAAGGTGTGATTTGTCGTTAAGTAGTGTTGTTTAAGTACCTAACAGTAAAAAGTTAAGAAATAATTATTGCAAATATGCAATACGTTTACTGAATATGTGGATATGTTACTAACTTTAGGTGAATGTCATGGGAGCGCAAGAACTGCTATAAGACGTAACACTGAGCAGTTTTTTAACTGAAATTTGCCCAATTATAAAACATTTCTCTCTACCGAAAGGCGTTTACGTGAACGAGGCACATTGAAACCAAATAATTCTAGAGGTCGGCGCAGGACACGCAAAACCACCGCAATGTGGAAAATGTTTTACACGCGGATGAGGCTAACTGTACGAATTAGCACAAGACGATTGGCAGCACAGACATTTCACAATCAGTAGTATTCCGAATTCTAAAAGAACAACAATTGCATCCTTTTCATTACAGACAGGCCCAAGATATTTTGCCACAAGATTTGCCTTTGCGCAGACAATTTTATCAATTACTTTTGTACAGACATGCGGAAGATCCGAGGTTTTTAGCAAATATTATCTTCAGCGATGAATCTACATATACAAGAAGTGGAGTATTTAACTGAAGAAAACCCTCACGCACGAAAGGTGACACATTACCAACAGTCTTTAAAAATAAACGTTTGGGCTGCCAATTAGCAAATAGTCTATTAGGATATCCATAATCCCTGGGAATTTAAACCGATAATTATACCAAGAATTATTATCAATTAGGTTTCATAAGTTTTTTAGAAGATATTCCCCTGGCAAGACGAGGTACTTTGTGGTATATGCATGACGGTGCTCCTGCCCTTTATAGCCACCAATGCCGACGTTGGTTAAGCGAACATTCCCGAATCGCTGGATTGGTCGTGGAAATGATGCTGCTATAAACTGTCAGTCACGGTCACCTGATTTAAATCTAATGGACTTTACTGTATGGGGAAAAATGAAAGAAAAAGTTTACTCTGTAGCTATTGCACTGAGGAACAGTTACGTCAACGAATAGAAAACGCATATAACGAACTCATGGTGGAAAACAAACTAAGCAGGGTTTTATTTTCTCTTGAAGAGATTGCGCAAGTGCATTTGGGCAAATGGTGGACATTTTGAGTTATGAGATGAGTTATTTAAATAAGTTATTATCAGTTAATTAAATTAAAATTAAATAATGTCGTGGTGTCACAATATTAGTTTTTGCTTTTCTTATTAATTATTACGTTGTTATGTCACTGTTGTTTTGTTGCATTAAAACTGTACTAGTAGGTACTTTTATTAAATCCAAATTGCAAGGTGGTAAACTTTCTAACAAAGCTAACGTTAAATTTATTAAAAGGTTTTATGTAAAACTGGTTTCTCGCAATATTTTTCGAAATAGATTTGATAAAAAACCTCGGATTTTCAGCAGTTAAAAAGTAATTGATAAAGTAATAATGCGCAAAAGGAGTGTTTTCTTATGGCATACTAATAATTTTAATAAGTTTGTCATAATGTAGTGAAATTTTCAAGTCGATTTTACCTGAAATTCCGGCGTCCTATCGAAGTTGAACTACAGTGCCTTGTTTTATTCAGAAAACTTCAAATTTTAATAATTTCATCTCAAAAAGTTAAAAAAAGCCACACACAAAAAAGTTAGGGTTAAAAGTTCCCCCAACCGCCCCATTCTTCCACACCTCTGATTGACATTTTTAAACGTGTTCTATTGCGTATTATTACATATAAAAAGTTTAGAAGCTGGCCAAAATTTCATATTTTTATATCAAATTGTTAGGAAGTTATTTAATAAAAACCGTCTTCGGAACAACTCCTTCAACGGGCTGTAGCTCCCTTAGGAGGAGCTTCGGAGAAAAACTGCACTAAGGTTTTCTCAATATTTTGACTTGCTCTATCAGCCCTGTTATTTTGAATACTCAATTCGGAATACGTTGTATACAAACTTACCAGTTCACCGTTTAATTTAAGGCAATCTTTCTCCGCATCAGAAATAACAGAAATTATCTCAATAGCGATGACACGACTTTATGAGAAGCATAAAATCGTGTAATGAAAGAAATACATTTATAGTACAGAAAAACCGCTGCTCTTACGAAGATACATTGAACATTTTCGTTATATTAATTTCTATTTGATTATATTGTTTTTGTATTTTGTAGAAAGAATTTAAGATGATAAAATTACTAAATAAATAACAAAACTACCTCTGCAACCTCATAGGATTCAGCCCGTCTTATCTGGTAAGTCACGCAAATATAAACTCACTATATTTCGGCAAGAATTTTGACGGGTTACATACGATATGGAATATGCATGACCTTTTCTAGTGTGTGTGTGTGTTTTGCATGGATACTCCTTGCAATGCATGGATACTCCTGTATATCTTACATTGTTTAGTATACTGTTTTATGTTCTTTTAGCCTAATATTAATGTTTCTTCCGCTTTGACCAATATACACTGCGTTAGGTACAGTAATTACAAACATTGTGCAGACTCCTGACACTTAATTTTTCTGACTGGTCTTTGTTATTTACAAGAATTTTTCCTAAGTTACTTTTATTTATAAATATGGTACTACAATCTACTCTGGATAATTCTATGGAAATCGTATCACTAATATAAGGCATATTTATGAGTTTAAATCGTTTCTGTGCTTGCATTCCACCATTATAAAAGTTTGACCGCAGTTTTGTCTTTTGACTACTTTCTAGGATATTATCTGTTAAACTTTCCTTGTAACCGTTGTTCCTTGCGATTTTCTTATTAGTTACTAATTATTTCTTATAACTTCCAGAGCGTAATCGGAATAAGTGGTTATTATTTGGTATTAGTGAATGTGTGTGTCAATATAATTAAATTTGAATTAATAGGATATTTTGTAGGTAACATTTTCATATTTGAACAGATTCTTGCTATACCACTAAATATCTCAACTACTGTGGTAAGTTGGCTATTGGTGAGTGATGCGCACGTGACCCCAAAATCTTAATCGATTTGTAGTGCGTGATTTGTGATTATTTATTTCATTATTTCATTATGACGCCAGTGCTAGATTTACCTATACGCTATTACACTGCCGCTTAGAGCGGTAAATTTGGAAGAAAAAGAGAACAAAGTAAGTTGTTGTCCGTGAGAGGGGTGTGGTGAGAACTCAAAACTAAATTTTCTGATTGAATCTCGAAAAATTTTATGAACGAATTTAAATTATCTCATTATCTCAATTTATTCGGAAATTACGAAGAAAAATTGAAAACTAAATAAAAATTTGAAACTTGGTACCTTGATTATCATCAACAACTGCATTAAGATAAATTTGGCTAAATCATATTATTTTCACCTAAGGAATATGATGTTGCACTATGTACCATTACTTATGATCCACCTTTTATATATATATTTTGTTTTATTAGTGAATATTTTGAGAGTGCAGTGCACCACTGATGATTAATCATGATTCATGATCAATCTTAGTATACTACTTAAACAATAACAATATTTCGGTTAGACGCTAATTCTCTAGATGCCTCTAAGATGTTTCATTGATATCTGGAGAAATAGCGTCAGACATATAAGTTCTTAGTGACATCTGGACAATCAACGTCAAACAGAAGTTGTTCAGTAACTACATTGTCGATAGAGTGGCAATATTATCATGTGGATTGAATGACTATCTATTTTGATTATAAACATTTAGTCACTAGTTACAAAACTACCTCACGAGAATCAATATCATTATTTTTTTTAAGAATTAACTCTTGATGAAAATATTAATATTTTCATTTGAAATTGTTTAAATGAAATATAAATGAATTTGAAAGTAATTTAAATATTTTTTACATTCCATTTGCGTGTTAACATCACATCGCATAAGACGCGTATTTGAATTCAGTTACAGTTTACCCTAGTCTGCTTCTTTGGAGATAATGTTTTCCTACCCAACCTTTGTGGATTTATCAGGTCGACATGCTTTGATGTTACAAATTTTGAAATAACATTTAAATGTCTACTGGCGATGTTGACAATCACTTATAAATGTGTGAAATCTTCCCTAGACGACGTAAAAAAAATATTATCTCAAAAATGTTTATAGTCTAAACCATTACAAGAAATTAGTAAAAGGATGTTTGATATTCGTTTTATAATTATTTCAAAATGACATAGTAGCTCTATTTAATATTAATGGACACACATTGAAATAGGATTTGGAATTACTAGAAATTATGTATCAGTTATAAACGTGAATGAAACAATGGTTTTTATAACGATCTAAAAATCTAGTTGAAACATACATCGAAAATCCTCATAAAGTTCTAATTATTACATCCGAAAAAAACTGTTTAATATAAACATTATGCACTAGCATAATATTTTAGTTTAATAAAACACTATGCAGGATATTCGGTTGGAAAATAATAGCCGCTGGTATTATACGTACATGTTCTAAGTTGATGTTTTAAATACCCATCTTTATAATGCTTTTTTATGCTATTTTATGTAGTAACGCAAAAAATATTTTTCTACTTTGAGGAATTGACATGATATGACCGATATTAGATAGCCGATGCAATAAAGGATTCTAGCCTAATAGAGAAAAAATTCAATAAGCGGTAAATAAAATCATCGGTCATGCTAATGAACGTACTACCTTTAATGGGGGTACGAAAATTGCTGTTTAGCTAAAAACCCTTATTTTAAATAACTAAGCAGACATTGAAGATGCATCAAATTTTGTGCAAACAGAAGAAACAAAAGTCCATTTCACAAACACAGCAATAAATACCGGCTTACAGCAATAAATAATTGCTTCACACAATTGCTTTGTATCATTTTCTCCAATGCATGTTAAAGAGTTGAGATTAGATATTTAGGACAACAAAATAATAGTTCAGAAAGGGTTGATAGGTTATATCAACTGGCTTCGGTATCGTAATGTCATATTATACTGAACTGAAATTAATGACATCTAGAAGCTTTTCAAAGTGAAAAAAATATATAACATTCTTATTATAAAAATGTCATAAGTGATAAAAAAAGAATTTTGAGTATTAGTGGCGCTACCTATATTTTGTTGTTACTTCACAATAATTATAGTAAAATATAAAAAATAAAAACTGCACTAAATCTTTAGTGCAGTTAAATTGTTGTTCATTTTTATCTAAACACGGTAGGTACCGACTGGTCTTCGCCCATCTGTATTAATGGCACTTGGTGTATTTTGCCACGTCTTTTTGTGAATTTCACATTTCCTTTAAGAATATAAAACATATTATAGCCCCACTCCAGGATATTATAGGTATTATATATTAATGATTTAAATAAGTCATATGTAAACAAAAACGTATTTTATTAAACGTACTAATGTATCAACAAATTTTTCTTCCACATCTACAGTGGAATGGAAGTATAGTATTCATGACAAATTTTTTACCATTTTTTATTGGCTAGATAGTCATGAAACGTCGAGATATTAAGTTTAAGCGAAACAAATTTTCTGTCTGTCTGTCTGTGTGTCTGTCTGTTAGCCTTTTTCTTGTACACGATCATTTGAGCGCGTTACGATATCAACTACAAATTTGAAACACTTAGGAGGAGAGGGTTAAATGGGGGTAGTGTAATTTGTAATTGAGGGGGTTGAATGGGGTAAGTATTTAAAATTGGTCAAATCAAATATGTTACATACATTTTAGTAATTAATAATCATACAGAGTTCTAAAAAATTCCCACTCTTTTTCGATACCTATCTCCCCTCATGGAATCCGGGGGTAACTAAAATAAAATAATAAGAAAAAATACTAACAAATTGCCAAACGTATATACTCGTATATATGGGCAAGCCATAACATGAATTTATTTTCATTTGACTGATGGCATTATTTGTTGTCCTTGGTTCACACTAATGTAAGAAGTTCAAAGATGAATGAATAGAATATGACTTGTGACCCAATAGCACAAGGAAAACTAAGTGGAGGTCAAGGAGGTAAATGCGGACAAGTATATCAAGGAGTATAAAGAAGGGTAATGGTTTTAACATGACACAGAGGACAAAGGAGGTCAAAGTCAAGGAGGTCATAAAGATAAATAGGTTTATATCCAGAAGTAGATACAAGGAGGATGAAGTGTTGAATGACAAGATGGTGATTGGGTCCCAAAGGAAGTTAATGAGGGAAAGGAGGACAAATAGAAGTCAAGAAGGTCAATGTGGACAATGGTCTCTTTGATAAACAAGGGCAAGGAGGATAATAAGGTTAAAGAGGATAACAAAGATGTGAAAGTTAAGGATCATAAGGAGGACAAAATGAAGTCAAGAGGACAAGAAGGTTAAGGAGGACAAAAGGAGATAAATGAGGACAAGGACAAAGGAGGTCAAATGGACAAAATGAGGACACAAAAAGGCAAAATAATGACAAAAAGGGACAAAAACAGGACAAAAAGAGGACAAAAGAAGGTTAAAGGGGACACATATTAAGAGGACAGTGGGGTTAAGAAGCACAAAAGGAGGACAAGATCAAACGGAGGTTAAGGAGGATAAGGTGAACAGAAAGACGGGATGAGAACCAATAGAGGTTCACGAGAACAAAAGTACAAGAAGATTAAGACCAAAAGCGGGGTTGAGAAGGATAAGGAAATGAAGGTGGAGGTGGACAAACAGAACACAAAGTGGTTATTGAGAGGATAAACAATGATGTCAGTGCCATTAATACAGACGGGCGAACTTGCTGTATTGACAGGTGTTTGAAAAACAAGCTAAAAAAGCTCGTTTTTTTGGAGTCACTCTTTGAAACCCGTTTAAGCATTTATAAATCTTATGCTTACGAAAAATATGCAGTCGTTCATGAAGAACGTTATTTTTCAAAGAAAGAATGTTGTTTGAGAATCATATCCATTTGTAAAACTATTTTACCCAAACATTAAAAAAAGGTCAATTCATTTATCAAACTTTTTATGTAAAAGATGAGAAAGTATAAACGCATCATTCCAAACAAGCAGTATTGTAGGTATGTAGGTTTAAATTAATATAACACTAAGCAATATTCTTTTAGCTGTACTTTTTATTAGGTTTCGTTCCAGCAACGAGTTCCGAACCTGTTATAAACTGTATTCAGTGCGCATGCACCGGTTGAATGATGCTTCAAACGTGTTTAAACAAAAATTTGCTGGACCAACAATAACAGTGACGTCACACAACCCTTCTTCACCCAACTTCTGGTTTCTAATTCTGTGACTGACAAATAATTGATTTCCTTTCTTATCTTTGAATATCTCTGAAAGTATATATTAACCTTTTCTGAAGACGATGTCTTCAGAAAAGATTTCTACTTCAGAATCGCTTTCATCACTTTCATCGGGAATGAAAAATAATTGCATATTATCCATAGTTAGGATATTTTAAATTTATTATGCAACAATTCAGACGTCACAAAACAACTAAAAATACCTAAATAGAGGTTATTTTTTAATTTTTTGTGTGAATAGAGCCTAGAAGTGTTCATAAGTTCTGTGGACGTGTGAACAATTAAGTAAGTTCTAATTGCGCATGCTTGATATCAAATGTTTCTACTTTTGTATCAAACGATTATTTCTTGTTATAAACATGTTTCAAACAGCCTAATAACGCTATTGGAATATCGAACGTGTACTAAATGTTTAGAACTTTGCTTTGCTGGAACTATTATTTTATACTGCGCATGCTCTAAAAGGTCAAATAAGTTTATAACAGGCTACGGGAACAAACGTTATGTCCACATTCATGTGGTATATCCTAATAACCTAATGTCGCACTTTTAAGAATATAACCTAATGTTTTTAGCGAGTTACTCTAATGAAATGTGGAAGTAATGATTCCTTAGGCAGCGGTTTATTATTTCGACATCCTCGTAGCGAAGTGGAAATAATATAAGAATGACGAAATTAACCCTTAACAGCCACACGGGGTAACTAGTTACCTCAGGCTCAGAAAAAGCCTTAGATTAAATATATATTTAGAAGCTAATAAAACACAAAAATTTAAAGGAAATTTTATGATTTGTAATTTTTTTCATTTTTCCCTCCAGTAATTTTGCAAAATAAATATACTTCTTGATTGATCGGCGGATACTGTTATGATAGTGGTATATGTTGTGCGTACAATCCTAAAATTTTAGCCCTTAGTATTGAAAAATGGCGCAGTAATGAATTTTTTGCTGAAAAAGGCCATTTTGCTAAATTTTCACATATATGACGAGTTTTTAGAACGACATCTATAAATTGACCGATAAAAATCATTAGATATATTGAAGAACTCTTCAACAAACATTAAACAATCGGTTAGAAGTCTTAAAACACCCATATATCTTGTACAACTAGGTTTTTCAGAGTGGGGTAATGAGTTATCCCTATGTGGCTGTTATATGGCCTGGCTGAGGTGTGGCCGCTAAGGGTTAAAACAAAGATATTAATTGAAGATAGACCTAAAATGTTCTGAAATGTCGAGGTTTTAAGTTTAAGGAAAAATATGTTTGTATACCTATATGTATGTTTGTTTGTCTGTATGTCTGTCTGTCTGTCTGCCTGTTAACTTTTCTGTGTACACGATAACTCGGAAACCGTGTTAAGATATCAACTTTAAATTTGGGCAGTTATGTATAATAATGAGGTCTGAGAGTGATTAGATTTTGAACTTAATCGGTTGAGGGGTTAGGAGTTAAATGGGGATAATACACTTTTTCCTTGACTATTTGCAATTCGCAAGCGATGCAACAAATTCACTTCAAATTTTAGACACACGTGTACAATATAACAGAGTAAAATGTAAAGACAAATGTAAATGTTTTTAGTTTAATAGGGTGGGGGGTTGAATAGGGGTAAGTATTTAATTTATTTAAAACATGTCAAACAAACATTTTTAACATTAATTTTAGTAACTATACAGTGGACGGAGCTATAAAAAAATCCTACTGTTCGCCCCTCCTTCAGGGGGTACAGGGGTAACTAAACAAAATGTAAGGAAATTATTTAAAAATTATGAAAATGTAACTGTATGGCCAAGCTAAATCATACACTGATTTTGATTTCGCTGGTGGTGTTATTTATTGCCATACGTTGTATTTGAATATGAATGAAGTGTCGTTTTATAGGTTTTTCATGAAGGTCATAAAGGTCATATTGGTCTTAAAGGTCATATTAGTTTTTCTGTTGTGTTGTTAGATAGCATATAACAGTTTAACTGCACTAAACAATTAGTGAAGCTTCTATTTTTGATATTTTGTTTTTTGAACCATCCCTCTATCTTTACTAGTTTTCAGGAAAAAAATACCATCCATCTACCATCTTGATGATTAACAATAGTGCATAACATTAAACTTCAATTGTTTTGTTTAATTTTACTTTTAGGAGGATATCTCCTCATTTTGTCATTTTCAGTTTTGTTTTCTTTTATTATTTTATTTTTGACATTGGGGTCTGTTTTTATTATTTTTTTTATACCGAAATGCATTTTTCCATTGTTTTTTTTTAAATGTAAATTCTGTTATTTTAGGAAATGATAATTATCTTCAAAAATACTAATTTTAGGTATAGGGAATGCTTAACAAATTTTGAAGAGGATTAAAAAATAGACGCAAGTAAAACACAGGGTGTTCCATTAGTAATAGATGAAAAATGTATATTGAAAGTTGTCAAATTGATATTTCTTTAAAATATATTCTGTTACAATTACATTCTACAGCACCACACAAAACTAGAATTATTGAACAACGTACAACTAACTTAATTACATTGGAGCGAAATACTTTGTAAAGTACAACTAAAAGAAACATTGAAGTGACACATGCCTACTATATGTTTTTACTAATTTATATTTAGTTTAAATAGGACAATAAAACGAGCTTAATTTTTTTCTTGATAACCGTTGCATATTCGAAAAAATAAGAAGAGGTAAAACCGTTTTTAAAAGAACGGTGCCATATCGTGTAAGTTTTGTAATATTAAAAATTAACCCACAAAAAAGTTATGACACATAGAAATGAATAGGGGTTGTTGCTTATGTTGCAACTCCATGTCGGTGCAACGCGAAAATAAAAGCTGCAGCTGCGAGATTTAAAAAAAATCATATACAAAAAGCAAAAAAAAGGAAGTTTGTTTTTTTTTTTATTTTTTTTGTGAAAACAATTATTAGTATTTTGTGTAAACTCATACAGAAGCAATTTACACAAAGAAATATTTTGATATATCAGTCAAACATTTCTTCCATATACATACGTATGTTGAACATTTTCTGACGGTTAGGTAGGTATCTATTATATAGTTTATTAGTAACAAATAATTATTGATAAAAAAACTACATAACTCATTGACCCAGCATAATATTTGCATACCTATATCTACATATGTAGGCATATGTATATCGAAGTTTATGATACGTACTTGAAGCATACCACTTTACTTAAGTAGCGATGATTTAATATTCGAAATTCCACACAGGGAAAGGTAGATTTGCGGAATTTTAAGTACGAACAAAGTTTATGAGTAAACAAACGGAAAAAATAATAACCAAGAAAAGGTAATAACACATAATTATTTACGTCAAGTTGGAACCATTTTAAAAGTGTTATTACGGTAGTTGTAAATGTAAATAAGCAAATTTCGTCAACTGCTGGAAACGCTTGCATGTCGGATTTTATGTATTTACTAACTAACTGTAATTTATTTATTCTACTATCTAGGACTGACATTAAGAAAACAAACGTACACATATTTATAAAATTATAAATATATCTTGAATATCTTGAACAGTAGGCACTTTGTCTGTGATTGCAACATAGTTATTTAGTGGACAAAAAACTAACAAAAAATAGTTATTCATATCATCACAGCTGCGTAGATGCAGATCAACGGCTGTAATAGACTTTTTATAAAATAGCCGCTTGTGCTCTCTAAACCATTTGTCTATCTGAAATCTAGATTATTAAAATTACATATTTATCTAATTTACTGCAACAATGGTTACACTGTAAAGTATGTGTAATTCATATTATTATTAAATAAAAATAGTTTCCTTATTATCATTATTTCGCCGGGTTTATAGTCACGTTCTCTCAGCGTTAGACCTGGAAAACTCATTCATTAAATTCAAAAATTGCCCCATTCCTGCTACAGACAGTGATGGGTCCAGGGGACAAGAAAATAATAATTTTAGTTAATCAGTAATGTTTGTGGTAATTATTACTGAACAGTAAATAGGAAAAAAACTGATTAGTAAACACGTATTTTCTGTAAAAAATATATAATAAATAAATACAAAAAATATTACTATTCTCTTCCCAAAAATGGATAATCAAATAATAGAATTCTGGTTAGTTAAAAAGGTTGTAAAAAAGAGACTTTTTTCTTATTTCGAGGTCCCGAATTCAGATTTTAAGTTAAGTTTAGGGGGTTAATCTTGAAACACCCTGTAACAACGAAAATACATCCACATGATGGATGTCGCCTAGACACATTACATAATTAAATAACTTTAACTTATTGGTTGAAACGAATTCTAAACATAACGGCTCTTGTTTTTTAAGGGGTAACCACGAAAAAACCTAGCGGTCGAAAAAAAGGCCCAATTTTGATAATTTATTGTGGGAGAATGAGAAGAGGAATAGGATTTCTTTTGGAGGGGTTAATTAAACATGTATTGAACAATAAAAAAAGAAAATTTATATTGCTATTTTCATACAAAATAGCGACGATACAACGTATATTTAAAAACACCTATATTAAAAAAGCCCTCCACGGGCGGACAAATTTCTCGAAAAGTTTTAGGCCTGGACAAAAAACCAAAATTGATTTTTGTAGAAACTGTGCACTACCGAAAAAAATCGATTTTCACCCTAAAAAATTCAGCAGTAAATTGTTTATAAAAAATACATTCTATCAAAAAACGTCTACGTACTTTTATGGAGAATATAATTGATAAGCTACTGTTAAAATTTCAAATCGATCGATGGAACGGTCTTTAAGCAATGTGTCCGCCCAGTTCAAGTCATTCTAAAATACCTAATGATGTTTAAAGTTTAAAATAATTTACACATACATGTGTATTACGGTATTTGCTCACCCTGGTGGACTTCTGAGGAACCATAAAGACCTTTTAGACCCACAGCGCACGACAGACAGTCGGTCACCGACTATTCTGAAGGAAGACACCGCAGACCAATCCTACATTTTTGTCGGGCCGTCTTTTTAGTCTGTCGCCTGCGGTGTCTCATATAAACGTATACGTTGCAGTCATACAGACAAAATTGTAGGTGGCCGATAGTCGGTCGTCTGCGGTGTCTCTAAAAGCAATAAATCCGACGAACACAGTCGCATCGCGCTCGACGTGCGCTCAGAGGTGCTACGGCAAAATCGAGAATCAAACTTTTTTTTTTTTCGTTATAAGACCAATTGCATATGATTTTTATGATCCTAAAGTACATTTTAAGCCAACAAAAAAAAAACGATTTTTCGAAAATCCTAGAGTGGTGTTGCCCCCTTAAATCCCTCTGATCAGTTTTGACACCATCATCGAAGTGTGAATATCTATTTGATATGTCTGTTCCCTTTCTTACGCGTAATTAATTTTTTTAAAGGGAGATACAAACAGGGCAGTAATATAAAAAACGAAGCGAATTGTAAACATCTACTATTCGGATTCTCTATCTACTGATCCGAACAATGGCTACTGATTCGAACCACTTCAGTATCCCAGATATAAATCAAATGTCTGTTACTGAAGTATTTACATTAAGGAAAGAATCGGAAATGAAACAGAGGATCGTTTTGTCGATTTTGTGCTGCAGTGTTTATTTAACTTTTATTTCGTATTTTTATTATTTCGACAAATACCTTCTAAATTTTGGCTTGAGGCCAAACACAACACAAACAGATTATGTACGCTTAACAATATAGAACCGAATAGTAAGCATGTCGTGCATCATTTTGCCACGTTTAAAAAATAGCACACAAACTTTACGTGGAAGTTATGTGAGCTATTATGACGTCTCATTAAAACATCGTTAAATACATATTTTTAGACTATTCTTAAATTGTTTAGATGTATTGAGTGCAAAAATAAATGAACTCATTGGCATGTTCATCTTGTACAGGGTGATTAATTTATCATAGGAGTGAGTTTTTCTCAGAAACGGCTGAGCTAATTAATTAATATATGTGGAAGCTAAATTACTTTTACTGATCTTCACTCGAGTCAAAATTAAGGCAATAATAAAAAATACGTTCTGCGTCTTGATGCCTCAATTTTTTTTTTCAGCAGCATCTATTTTACTTTTCAGTTACAAAGGATTATTAATTACTAGATCTTTTTATTTTTTTCTTGTATTTTAAATATTTAAAAAGTTATGGTCGATTTATTGTTGAGTGCACTAGGTATCTATTTTTCTGGTAAACTGCTAGCTAAATGAATATAATTTCGGTAAAGAGTACATCAGTTAACTTGCCTTTACTAATGCCAGAAGCTTAACCTTTTAAGATAGAAATAAAAAATATAGATTAACGATACTAAGCATTGCGATGCTTTGACTTTTTTAGCAATATACTTTTTATTAATTTTTTTATTGTCATTATTTTAAAAGTTATGGCCCATTCCCAAAATCTTATTTGGTCTACTAAAAAATTCACATGAAAATATTATCGATCTACTAAATATTATATTTCTAAAGTTCACGCCATTGAGGACATATTCTAATAAAAATAAAAATTAAGTAATAAACCGTATTCAACTTTAAAAACTCTTGTGTGTTCAGCATTTTATAATCGTAAAATTTATTACGTTTTCAAAATATCTCCTTTTATTTCAAATTTTTGTTTTCTTGATGCCTCTCTGAATGTTACTTTAGGATAAGTGGGGAAGGTATGTGTGAAGAACAGTTTTTGGCTTAACTTTTTGGTGAAAAAAGTAAATTCATATATATTTATTAAAGTAATTGTTAATATTCTTTGATCCTGGAGTGGGTACTGGAACCTTCGGCGTAGAAACAAAAAACTGGACGTTTTCCACGAAACACCGAACTACTACACTTTTCTCGACGCGCGTTTCGCCAACCAAGTTGGCATCTTCAGGAGAAGATTACAACTAAATTCTAGCCTACACACTTGCACTATTTATACCAAATTTGTTGCCACGGTTCACTGAACCGTACCTGTCTTTGTTTATCAGAGCAAACAGTGGACTGGTGGGTATCGGACTATTGTCCTTATTCATACTATTGTTACACTTAATGATTTCTAAACTTTCAAAAGCAACTGTCTACTGTTTGTTACATTTCTAATTAATTTTAAATTATTTATGTCTATCCTATGGTTGTTGTCAAAAGCGTGTTGGGCAACACAAGATTTTTCTGTTCTGCCATATTTCAAATGAGCCATGTGTTCTTTAAATCTAGTCAATATAGATCTTTTTGTTTGCCCAATATACTTTTGATCACAATCTTTACAACTTATTTCGTATATTCCTGACTTTTCGTTATTGCCGATGGGATATTGATATCGAAGACAATATCGATGGACGGTATTGTCTTTGGGGTTACCCAAAAGCGTCTGTAGTTTATTTTTAGAATTATAAACCAAATTGATATTAATGTTTTTTAAAAAATTGTATCTAGTCCACGGGTGAATTTAGGTTCATACGGTAACGAAGCAAATTTCGAATTGTCAGTATCTCTACGAAAAGTCGTGGAATTGTACAGGGTTCTCTTAAATTTATGCTTCCTTATTAACTTATGTATTAAATGGACTGAGTAACCGTTACTCTTAGCTATATTCTTAATTAATTGTTTCTCATGTTCAAACCTCTCTTTACTGAGGGGGAAATTTAACAAACGGTGAATTAGAAAATTAAAACTTGCCATTTTATGTTGAAAAGGGTGGTGTGAATCGTTGGGAATATATCTAAGAGTCGCGGTTTCTTTTGTGCGCGACGGCACCGAGTGTTCGTGTTGGAGAGGTCTGGTTTAGACGATAAATTTATTAAGGAATACATTCCGGCTTACTAGCATTTGTATGAATCAAAATTGTTTTCAGTATAATGGTGAATATTTTCAACAACATGAGGGAACGGCAATGGGTAACTCCTTGTCACCTTTCATTGCAAATCTTTTTATGAGTAAATTTGAGACAGAAGTAAAAGATAAATTCGAGTATTTCCCTAGAGTTTGGTTCAGGTATATGGACGACATCTTCGCGGTATTTGATACAAAAGCAATTATTAGTTTAGATAATTTTGTTGCCAAATTAAATAACCGTTTCCCTACCATAAAATTGACACATGAAGTGGAACACAATGAACAGCTACCATTTTTAGATGTATTAGTTATTAGAAATAGTGAAAATAAGTTAGAGTTTGATGTATATAGGAAAGAAACCGCGACGCTTAGATATATTCCCAAAGATTCACACCACCCTTTTCAACATAAAATGGCAAGTTTTAATATTCTAATTCACCGTTTGTTAAATTCCCCCTCAGTAAAGAGATGTTTGAACATGAGAAACAATTAATTAAGAATATAGCTAAGAATAACGGTTACTCAGTCCATTTAATAGATAAGTTAATAAGGAAGCATAAATTTAAGAGAACCCTGTATAATTACACGACGTTTCGTAGAGATACTGACAATTCGAAATTTGCTTCGTTACCGTATGAACCTAAATTCACCCGCGGACTAGATAAAATTTTTAAAAATAATAATATCAATTTGCTTTATAATTCTAAAAAATAAACTACGGACGCAAAGACAAAATCGACAATAACGAAAAGTCAGGAATATACGGAATAAGTAAAGATTGTGATCAAAAGTATATTGGGCAAACAAAAAGATCTATTTTGACTAGATTTAAAGAACACATGGCTCATTTGAAATATGGCAGAACAGAAAAATCTTGTGTTGCCCAACACGCTTTTGATAACAACCATAGGACAGACCATAAATAATTTAAAATTACCAACCATAATTAACAACCATAAATAATTTAAAATTAACTAGAAATGTAACAAACAGTAGACAGTTGGATGCTTTTGAAAGTTTAGAAATCATTATGTGTAACACTAGTATGAATAAGGACAATGGTCCGATACCCACCAGTCCACTGTTTGCCGTGGCAACAAATTTAGTATAAATAGTGCACGTGTGTAGGCTAGAATTTAGTTTTAATCTTCTCCCTGAAGATGCCAAATTGGTTAACGAAACGCGCGTCGAGAAAAGTGTAGTAGTTCGGTGTTTCGTGGAAAACGTCCAGTTTTTTTTTAATTCTACACATATTTCATTTAACGTACCCTATACCTATCTTCAACCGTTTTCGAGATTTTTCAAAGTCAAACAGCTATTATTTTACAATACAAAGAATTTTCAGTTTGCCTTGTCAGTTTTGAAACAATTGAGAGGCATTGTTAAAACCGAGAGTGAGAAATCGCGACTTTTCGTTTTTGACAAGTTCACAATTAACAAATTGCGTGTCGCAATTGTTTCAAAACTGACAAGGCAAACTGAAAATTCTTTGTATTGTAAAATAATAGCTGTTTGACTTTGAAATCTCGAAAACTGTTGAAGATAGGTATAGGGTATGTTACATGAAATAGTGTAGAATTGTTCGGTAAATACAAAAATGTCGAAAAATACAGGGTGTTGTATTTAAAAAACTTATATTGACACTGACATAACCTCAAGGTCACTAGCACATGTCAAACGGAATATGTCATTTTATAGGCCCCATGAATTCAAGTAACTTTTTTATATATAAAGTTTTTTGCTAACTATCCTGGGTGAGCAGATAAAGTCTGTAAACTAAAAGCTGAGACACCCTGTATACATATATGTTTTTCACTTCGGAAATATTTACCATTGCATCATAAGCGTTATTAACAGGCGTAGAGCACTCATTTTTAATGATTTAAACAATAAAATAAAACCATATAAACCAAAGCGTATTAATATTAATGAAATGATTGCTGAACGTATTTTTGTAGAAATGTTATTTAACAGTGATTTAAAAGCACTGGAAACTATGAAAAACACGATGTAACGAAATATAAGAAATACTTGCATATTTGGTATGTTTAAGCAACAGCAGGTAAGTATTACATTTGTGAAAGTGTACTTGTACCGACTATGATCCTGTACTCATGTGTAATAATTATGTGCCTCTTAATTTTAAAAATAAGGTACTCCCCTTTATTTTATAGACTAAAGTGAAAGAGCATAAGGGTCATTTAAATGGGGATTTTATTTTTTTTAGTGTTTTGGTTTTAGTTTTATCTCTTTTTTAGTGTTAGTCTATAATATACAAGATTTTGTATTTTATATACAGTTTGTGTAAAGCCAACATCTGCCGGTAAGCCGGTTGTGAAAAAGGACAAATGCTACACTTCTCGCAGATGGTGAGAGGGCCCCATCTTATTCCCTCACACTACCTTCGATGCGTGTGCTGTTGCTTCTTATCTGTCATCTCACTTCTGTTTGTCCTTGTTCATAACTGGCCGATGTCGGCTTTACACACACCGTATATATATATACGTATATATGTATATGTATGATTTTTTTGTCCAAAATATAGTTTACCATAAAGTTTTATATAAGCTACATCTCTTATATTTAATAATCCGTGTGCAATAAAAGTAATATCAATTTATTGTAGGACAAGTTTTAGCCAGCATTAGTGTTAGCAATACTGAGGCAGTCCTAGCCACAAGTTTTTTTTAAATAATACTTTGTACATTTTACTTGCACTTCCACGTTGTGGAATGGAGGTATAGTATTCATGAAAATAATTTTAAAATCCTTATTGACTAGATAGGCCTAAAATGTTCTGAAACGTTGAGATTTTAAGTTTAAGCGAAAAATTGTTCTGTCTGTCTGTCTGTAGATTAATTGTAGTAACTACACAGTGGACAGAGCTCTAAAAAATACCTACTCTTCCCCCCTCCCCCCTCCAGAGTGTACGGGGATAGCTAAAGCAAAATGTTAGGAAATTATTAATTTGTGACAACGTACATATACATTTAGCCAAGCTAAATCTTTTTATTTTGATTTGGCTGATGGTGTTACTTTTTGTCCTACGGCATTTTAATGTGAATTAAGAAATATATTCATGTGACGTGTCGCTTCATAGATTTTTGCCATAGAGGAATTCAAATATTAATAAGCCTTTACAGACATTAGTAACATACATTAATAAGCCTCTACTCTCATTTCTACTATCATGTTTATTTCCAATACAATGATTATGATCTACGATAGGTTATATGAGATATACAGAGGTTATTAGTAGAGTTCGGAAATCCCGACTTACCGCATGTAAAAATGCATTTACCTATCCAGCGTTCCCGCAAGAGATCGGCGTACTACCGCGCAGACATGAGTCCCAGGACATCGGGAAGGATCGGTCAGTGGCGTGGGTATGCAGGAGTAAGGAATACACGTGCATATAATTTACAAGACGTTTAAAAATACGGTTTATACTTTCATTTTCATAGAGTTTTATATTGTCGAGCCCTGCGTTGGTACCATCAATTACCCGAATTTTAATTATGTCATTATAACCTATACATTATATCATTATACAGGTGATAAAAATCATAAAAGTTATGTGAGTCATAAAGGTCCTTCAGGTCATAAAGGTCATATTGGTCATAAAGATCATTCCTGCATTGTTGAAAAGTCATCAAATCCCTTTAGTGCAAGAGGATAATTACCATCCTGCTTTGGAGATAACTTGCATTGTAATTGAAAGAACTGGTAATAGCAACATCTCAGAATCCTTTTACGTAAATTGTTATAATTTTCGTAAAGCAAATTATCCGCTCCTATATGATATGATATAATAAGGTAATATTGACTGTTTTTTTTTTGAACTTTTTATGATACCGAGGAGATGTGTGATTATTTTAACGGCAAATTATACAATGTCCTAGATCAATGTGTACCATTATACTCTGTAAATAGTAAGAAACGATACCCACCATGTATCATTTAAATAAAATAAGCAGAATTCGATACTGTGTCGTTTATAGAAGAGAGAAAATGATGTCTAGGCTTATGAGGAATTTAAGTATATTGGAGCTAAAGTTAAAAGAGAGATATACAGAGCTCATAAACAATACCTTGAAACAATGGAATATTTGGCGACGTTAATAACAGGAGATGCTCAGGTAAAGTTGTTAATAACATGATTTATGAGAACAAGTTTAATATGCATTAAAATTGATCAAACCTAAGTATACGACAGGACCGAATCATATTCCTGGATTCATCTAATGGTGGCACTTCACTTGGCGTAGCATATTTGTGTTTGAGTATCGCTGTATTTGTCCAAATATTTGATGTATTCGCAAATATTCCAAACATGCCAGCCACACATATATCAAAATACTTAAATATGCCAAGTATGTTTGAATATTTAGAACCAGTGAATACAGTGACAGACGTGTTGACAGCGACAGAAGCTTATTACCTGAATGCTTCTTATTATCAATACATGTTAAATCTACAAGTACAAAGTTACTAAAAGACCATGACGAACACGGCGCTGGTGGAACCAAGTGTGGACGGTTACCGCAAATATTCGCCTTATTTGACTTCTTTGATGTGTGATTGAAAACCGACAAGTGGACGGAAACGCGTATTTTCTGTTAGCGCTATTCGCGTTATTTGCACAAATAAAGCAAATATAGCGAATAGCTTCTCTACACATCGCCGTTTTTGGGCAAATACAACAAATATACGAATACGCTACGCCAAGTGAAGTGCCGCCATAAGAGGTTGTGTTTTTGTATTGGCGCACTCTCTGACAACGCTCCTAACACTTGTATTCGTTCTGGCACAATTCCGACAATGTGGAAACGCTCCAACGTGTGTCAGATTTTTATAAAGAGCGATCAAACTGACATTCGAAATTATCGACCAATTTCTATTATTTGTAATTTTTGTAAAGTACTGACTGGAATTACTATTAGAAGGCTGCTAATATCAACATGTTGCTCGACCATGGAATTTTAATAAATAAATGGAGGTCATACCGGTCATAAGAATCACTTTTCAAGTTCATAAAGGTAAAGTCACAGTATCCATAAAGGCCATAAAGGTCACAGAGGTCTATCAGGTCATAAAGGTTATATGTTTTTAGAGATTTAGTCTAATTAATTGAAGAGCTTCCGGTAGAAAGGAGGTAAGTACCAAAATAGAAATTTTTGTGATATTACCACAAACGGGTTCAATATATCACCGACAAATATGTAGAAACAGGCTAAATATCAATTAGCTATCTAAAGGGTACACATACATAATAATAGATGTCGTGACGGTAAGTGCCTATATGAGTTTAGGTAGAAAGGGGCAAAGTACCAAATACTCTGTGGGGATAAATACTATATCTTATAAATACAAAAACTAAAAATCAGTCTCTTGTTGCATGGAAAAATGAATAGTGATTATTTTTATTAGATTAGTTGAAATATTTGTGTAATATTGTATTAAAAGTACGGAACCTAATAGTGAAAAAAAGCGAAAACGGGGTAGTGGCAGATGGAGATGAAACTGAAAAAATAAAATATTCAAAATTAGTCTACTTATAAGAAAAAAATATACTACTTATAAGATAATTCAGAAGCCTGGTATAATTCCACCAGCAAGAGAAGTTATTTTTAATGTATTATCGTCCTAAATAAGTGCACTAATGTTTATTTCATTGTAGGTAACATGCAAATATTACTATGATTGTAACCTATCTATGGATCTCATGTCTTTCGCGCCAATAATGCAAAAAAAATAAAAAAAAACGCAAAACAGAATCCACCATTTGAAGTAATGAATATAGTCACACTTTCTTCAATTTAAAAAAACTGCCAATTAATTAATCGACACAAAAAAAATGCAAATTAGTGAGATTAGCTGTCTCCGAGTACATGCCAATAATCCCTTAGTAGTTGACGTAAAACAAAGTCATTCTGAAATTAAAGAATGGAAAAAAAGTTAATGTGCTAAAAAAACACAAATATATCTTGGATGTTCAAAATGTCATTTTAAAAACACTTCCACCCGAAAATAAAATTTCAGAAAATAAGAAAAATTTTTTAAATCTTACATGATCAAAGAAAATCATAAACAATTTGGCAGATAGTTATTATCTTTAGAATGAAACTAAAGAGCACTGTACTATTATTATCATAGTTAGAATGATTATATGTCAAAACAAATAATAAAAGTGTTTTCAACATAAAACTTTGTTTTTTACTTATTTATCTAACAAAAATGCTTAAATTGAGAAAACTTTCCTTAATAACTCTGTTCCAGTTTTTTGGTACTTACCACCTTTCTACCGGAAGCTCCTCAATTATGGAAAACGTAGATGTAGACATAATGATTCCTTAGACAGCGGTTTTGTACTTATAGAAAGTTTATTATCCAATAAACGCTTTTTTTTAATTTAAGATCAGTCTGTGAATAGTGAAAATATGTGATACAATTTTTGTGTGTGTAATAAATACATAGATTTTGTTTAAATAAATATATGTATTTATTATATATATTTATAATATATGTGTAATAAATAGGCATAAATATAGGCAAAAATAAATAGGCATTTTCCAAACGTACGGATATCAAAATTAAGCATTTAGTGTGTTATCAGTTTTGTGTATGTGTGTCAACTGTATATAAACTGTTAATTTACTGTTTCCAAAAAAGAAAAAAACAGTAATGTCTAATTCATCTCAAGAATGTGTAGACATGTTTCATGTTTTTAGGGAATGTAAACGAAATTATTTTTTTGTAACAATTGGCAATAAGTTTACAACAGTCATTACACATAAACTAAATACTTAATTTTGAAATTATATTTGTCAATTGTTTATGACCTACTAAATCTCTTTAAATAAACACTATTTTTTGTTAGATAAAAAAAAAACAAATAATTTAAAACATATCCACCAGTAATGAGCCAATTCTTAATTTTAAACAAGCGTTCAGTAGATAATAAACCAACGTATCAGTTGTTTAGTATAAAAAATATACGAGGTGTCTATTGAGAACACAATTAGTGGTGACACTTTGGGGACGGCTTCACCAGGGCGAAATTCTTTTCCTACAACAAATTGATGTAGCTCGTGTTGCACTTCAATGTCTTTATTAATATACATATATAAGTTATACCTAATAATGTAATTAATAGTATTATAAGTCATATTAGAAAGAGTATTTGTTTATTTAATAAATGACTGTAAAATATATAATTGATCATTCTAAAAATTACAGTCTTTCTCAAAAAATTCAGATAAATTAAAATTAAACGTTTATATTTGTCTAAAATATACAGGACAATAAACGATTATTTGACGTAGTTACATGAAAACACCTGCTCACCAAAACTTTTTTCATAACATTTTTAAATACCTTAATTATAATTTTAATTAAATAAAACAATCCTTTGTTGAATAAAAGTAAAAATTTTTTTCTGTATTTTTGTGTCGCGTAAAACGAATGTGGAAACCCATATTATTGGCATCCTCCCTGAAATCGGTTTTACCTATTCCAAAATTAAGTGGTCCTGCCATTATCAACAAGCCACAGGCTACGCACAAGGCAAATATGTAAATATAGATCGGTTTCAATCCTGCGCCATGTTTACCTGTTATATGTCAAATGATATGAATTGGCATTTTTCAATTACCGTACACCGACTGTAGACTAGGGTGCTTTTGTCAAGTCATGTTAGGCATTTGTTTTTTATTTCCAGTAGGTAAACATACATTTTTTATTTATTTTCAACGATAGCTCGCGGAACAAATTACGCAAATTAAAGGCTGCTAGTAATTTATATAAAAAGTAAATACGTAATAACCATCCATATCTTGTTACAAAAAAAAAAATAATTGAAACCAGTATTATTGAATATAATAATTAAAGGTAGGTTGTTACCATGCTCTCTAGTAATATACATACTATGTATGTAGTTATTTCGTAACGCAGCAATAATTAGGTGCCGTTTTATTTCGTTGCAATATGTAAAAGTATGTACATTCATCATTTTGGTATTGTTATTTGTATATAAATGATGGAATTCTATTTAAAATTATTGTACTAAAAAAAGCATAATTATATAGATATTAATCTCGATGCTTACTAAAAAAGGAGTATTGACATAATTTGTTCTAAATAAAGAAGTGATACAGACGTACAGATTGACTACTTCGTGAAACGTAAAATTCGTGGGAATGATCTGAGCGCTCATGTACGGTTCGTCAAAAATTGGCGGACGGGGTTTGTTGAGTTTGTGCTTTGCTTGATCGAAAGCTGGTTCAGGCTTAAGATGCTCATTGGGTCTTGTTAAAAACAGCAACGCTATTTAGAGATGAGATAGAGATTTAGAGTATCAATTATAAGAAATACGGAATTTTCTTCAACGTTTTCCCGAGTTGTCAGAATAGATGATGAAATATTATTAAAATACGATAAAGGCACAGTTAGACAGCTTTGATCCAACAAATTGTAGATGCCCATGAAAAGGAGACCGCATATAATGAACCGGAAGGCCTAGGTTTCGTATTGGGAATTTTAATGGTCTTACTTTTATAGTCAATGTCTCTACTATTACAGACAGACCTATACTTTGCAATGTAACCCTGGGGGTTGTATTGGCAACTACCACTAGAGCTTACAGAAGGTAGCTCCAGCTAGCTCAGGGGAGTCGTGAGTACGGGATTTTCTAGTTTTTATCTAACAACCGTAACCTGAAAAAAAACCTTTATTGGGCGCCAACTAATGAAAAGACAACACGACCTTTAGGTTAAGATAAAATTAATATATTTAAAATATTCAGGTACATATATATGTTGCAAAAAAAATTGTGAACAACTAGTAACTGCAATACATTAGACAATAATATCTAGCTCTGATTAATACACTTTTCTAACGGTAGAGGGACCAGTTCTTCTGGCCAGAATTTACGTACCGAAGGAATTTACCCTTGTTTCCGGGGGGAGATGAGATTTGGTGGTCTGTAGTCTGGTGTTCTGTAGTCTGGTGGTCTGTCGATAACTTAAGCCCACGGCTTGGTGACTACACTAGTCAGCTGGTCAACAATACCTTCGTCAAACGAGGGGATCCACAGACTCAATCTCTTACCGCTTCCACGGGTACTCCTTCCTTCTATGGTCAATGGCTCAGCAAGGTGGCATCAAAAGTTCAAACAAGAAATAGTAACAGAGCTAGACTTGACGTTTAGTTACAACAATATAGCAGAAAACTTACAAATTTTGCAAACACTGCATACTAGTATAAAATCTTAATTTAAAATTAATCAGTGGAAACCTATATATCTAAGATACTAATTGCATTAAAATTCAAATACTATTATGATACCAAAATTACTGAGGACACCTGGTATATGAAACCAGAGTACCAAAGTTAAAAATTAAGCCAAAATTTAGATTAACAAGAGAAAATTATTTTATCTGATTAAAAGAAAGAATTCGAGTCCGACACGAACGTTCAGGGCAAAGCTACACCCCTGTCCAGGACAGCAGTATAGCTCCCAGTCAGCGGTTGATTCAATGATAAATTAAACCAAAAACAAAAATTGTGAATCTCTGTGGAGAAAATCTAGTCAAAATTCAAGGTGTGTAAAAACAAATAAATGCAAAAAAATTTCTGTGTAAATGCAAAAAAATTTCACTGAAAATATGCACAGAATACCAAGCTGGAACGAGAGATATTTGCTATAACTATCAAAAAAAACAATTCCTAGATAAATTCAGGTGAATTCAGGTAAATTCAGGTAAGGTTTTGAATTGTTTTACAAATTTTTAATAAATCAATGGTATATAAACCAGAAAAAAACAATGAACCTTACCTGAACTTGGAATTCGGTGACCTCGTGTCTGCTTGCAAATTTTTCCTATTCTCGGAAAACCAAAATGGCCCTTCACAGCGGCGAGTCCGTTTTTGAAGTCTATAGCCTCTATCACTTATGCAACAGGTGGATATATTAGTGCCTGCGGTACCTACAAAATTTCGCACACAAATATCCGTTCTATACGGTAATAACCATAAAAATTAGGCACACAAATGTCCTTTGAAATAAAAAAAAAAAAACTCAAAAGGCACCTCGTATCCACCGGGTAATTCCTAAATTAATAAAATAAAGATACCAAAAAATATTATCACACACAGCTAGAATTCTTTATTCTACCAAATATTTCTCAAAAGAAATAACCAAATATCTAATGATTACCGAAAATAAAGTCAGATTATCATAAAATTCATCAAACCAAAGATATCGTTAAATCATCCCCTCACCTCTTTGAACGGTCGTCTCTAAACTGAAATGTCTGCCGTTTTACCATCCGGCTTCCAATATCTCACGACTGCGCAAAGCATAGAAGCTAAAGGTCTGTGTAGAAGGATATTGCATGGAGTATATTAATCTATAGAAACACATACCAGCTGAAGTGAGACAACGGATTCAGACATATGCTTACCCTTTTCCTTTTAAAGCATAATACATACCTGATAAAGGCGAGTGTAACGAAATTAACGTAAATTTCGTTACAACTTAGGAAACGATATGTTCGTGCATTCTGCTAAAATTAAGTGTTTAGATGGAACATACTTACTTTAATTTCCAAGGTATCTCTTAAGTTTTTTCGTCTAAATAACAACATATTCTTTTAGGCATGCAATAAAACTTTAGATAAAAAATGTGGGTAAAAGACAATAAAGATAATAAAAGAAATTAATCATCACAAACCGGCAAAGTTATTCGGAATCATATGTGTTAGAATTTTAAAGATAACGGACACATTAGTGGATAAGACGAATATTAGTTTCTAAGAGGTACGTTAAACGCTATATGTCGAGGAGGGGACACTTGAGATGCACCCGACGTAATACGTAAAACATACATTCTGCATAGTTCTTCAAAAACCATGATATGACGAAGATTAGCACCCCGCTTGCTATCCGACGATACAGTAAGTGTCTAGTTAGGCGTTAATTTGCATAGATGTAAGCGAAACAACAAAATTTTTTCCACTTTTTTACTGTAACACACGGTTACAATATGCTTATCACGCCCGGAGAGAATCTTCTTCCATGGTAATTAAAACAGTCAGTGCTGGCGGCGTCTCTTTTATTTAAAGGGATAATATAATTTGCAACACCGGCAACGCATGCAACCCCCAGCATTGACACTATTAAACTCCATTGACCTTGAATAACTTTTTTGCCTCCTATCCCGTGGATGAGTTTTCAGTAATGTTCAAATTTGAATTATAATTTATTTACTATACAAAAACAGAAATATATTTATACAGTAAAGTACAGTGGGGGCAGAAGGTAACTAGATATTTTACAATTATAAATAATCTCACATATAAAGAAATGTTAATGTTTATGTAAATGTTTGAATATAAGGGAAATGTTTGAACTAAATACGGTTTATTAAAGAACATACTTTTACACACCAGGAAACAAAACAACAATTATCATAAAGCCATATATCATAAATATAAATAATTCAAGGCTGAATTTTCTAAAAGCGATCGGAAAGAATGTTGACTAATTTTGTTAAAGTCAGCTGATCGAACCTTGCCAAATACGTTTCAAGGCTAGCTTAATTTTTTTTTTCAGATTCGAGAATATATCTACATATACATATGATTCTAAATCTATTCGATGGGGTTTAGATAGGGACAGTATCATCTAAGAGATAACCTATAACAGTCCATCCAGAAACATTAGACAATAGTGACTCTAAGCACACTTCGAGAGTCTCGATTATCGACACGGCATTATCAACAATATTATCGGTCATAAAATTGAATTACTACCTTGACCTCTCCAGAGTCCGTATTTAAACTTAATCCAACCAATTTTAATCTTACAATCATTATTTTAGTTTTACAGTTAGAGCTTGGATATCAGGTTTGGATATATTTCTCAAATACGAGGTGCGGACATTTTTTTTATGCGGAAAAATTTACTTGTAATTCAAAGAATTTTGTCTTTCTCTGCACTGTCCTCAGTCTCGCCATAGTTCACGGAATCGGTATCAGGTATACCTACTAAATATAGAATATATAATAATAATAATAATATCCTGAGAGACGACGTCGAAGACATATGTAGGAAATGTGGATCTGCAGGCGAAACTATAGAGCACATAATAGGAGGGTGTCCCGCGCTATCAGAGACAGCATATTTCGGCAGGCACAACCAACTTGCGAAGATGGTGCACCAACAACTGGCACTTAAGTATGGCCTGTTAGCGACGGCTCCGCCATACTACAAATACACCCCGGAAGCCGTGCTGGAATCGGAAGTAGCAGTGATGTACTGGGATAGGCTAATCATCACCGATCGAACAGTGGACTTCAACCGACCAGACATTGTACTGATCAACAAGGAACAACGAAGAGGGATCATCATAGACATCGCAGTGCCGAACATTCAGAAGACTGAACGGGAGAAAATCGCGAAATACGAAAATCAATGATGAATGGTTGAAATGGACCGTCGAAATGAACATAGAGGTTATGAGGACGTTTTACATCATCAACCACTGCAGAGAAGAGCCGCTCCGTGGATGGAGACATTCACTACATGCCGAATTCCTACGCAAAAAATCCCACTTTCAACATCTCTGAACAAAATATTGTAGACAGGAAAAACGTCATCGTTAGGAAGCGCTACCTCACAGATCTTCAACTACAGAAAGTCAAGAGAGAAGTCGGCCAGATCCTATACCAACAAGAGGAGTTCCAAAATCTACCGGAAGTGCGTGCGGAAGGAGAGAACCAACCACCGCAAACACTTACTACCCCAACGTCATCTCCGTCTAGATCAGAGGGAAGATTAAGTGTTATACACCTACCGAGAAACCAGCATGAAGAACGACGAAAACGATTTCTACAACTATGAGCTCATAAATCCACTAAATATGCCCAGAATACCTAAACTCAGGAATGTCAATAAAGCGCGTGATACAATATCCAGTGCAAACAGTATTCTGCAACAATACTTGGATGGAACTAATGATCTACAAAAGGCACATTTTGGTGTGTATTGTGCATCAGCACTCATCCTCGAATTGAACGGACAGCAAGTATATACCCCAAACCCCAACCGAAAGAACAAGGACACTGACACCCCAATGTGGAAGAAGAGGCTTGAGAAGAACATCGACGAGTATAGAGCTGACGCTGATGTCCTCAGTGAATTTCTAGCAAGAAACAACTCTCGAAGGATCATGGCTAAAACACAAGCCATAGCTAGAAAGGCGTAGATAGACCCGAATAATGCAGACCATCGGCAACAACTATTGAACCTCAAAGATCTTCTGAGACAAAAGGCGAAAGCGAAGGGTGCCATACTACGTAGATACAACAAGCTGACAAAAAGAAAACAACAGAATGCTGCGTTCGAGAACAACCAAAAGCAGTTTTTGAGGAGCTTGGAGAAACAGGATGAAGAACAACTTGCAGAAATCGATCCAGTGCGTTTCACAACATACTGGAATTATATTTGGAGTGATGCCGACACATACAACGAGAACGCGCCATGGATTGAGGAAATTGAAGGACACAACGAAGATCTCAACCAAATGGCTGTCGGAATTATTACAGAAGAGGACGTAACCTCGGCAATCAAGAGGACCAAGAACTGGAAAGCACCAGGCCCCGATGGGATACACAATTTCTGGCTGAAGCACCTACCTGCATCTCATGGTATTGTATAACGATCCACATGTCGTACCTGATTTCCTGATGACAGGCAACACGTTCATGCTTTTCAAAAAGGGTGATGCTGCAAAACCGAATAACTACAGACCCATCACGTGTCTGTCCACAATATATAAGCTGTTCACGTCTACCATAAATGAAAAAATCTATCGTCACTGCTTGGAAAACAACATCTTTGAGGAAGAACAAAAGGGATGCATCAGAAGCGCAGCGGGGTGTAAACATCAACTGACAATCAACGCTGTGGTATTGAAGCAAGCCCAAGTAAGAAGAAGAAACCTGCATATGTTGAAACCTGTTACATCGACTACAGCAAGGCGTTCGACTCGGTACCTCACGACTGGCTACTAAAAGTCCTAGATATTTACAAAATCTGCCCACGGATAAGAGCTCTTCTCCAACATCTTATGCAGTCTTGGAAAACAAACATTTGGGTCTCTGGAGGGAACACAGGTCAAGTTGAGATCAAGAAGGGAATCTTCCAAGGTGATTCACTCTCGCCGGTTTGGTTCTGTTTGGCACTCAATACATTATCTACACTACTCAATAAAACAACAGCTGGGTACAAGATCAACATGAGAAGCCGAGCAACACTCACTCACCTGCTCTACATGGACGATCTGAAACTATTCAGTGGGACCAAGGCAAATCTCCAGGCTCTCATTGGAACTACTAGGATCTTCAGCGACGACATCAAAATGTCCTTTGGCCTGGATAAGTGCGCCACATTAAGTATTGTGAAGGGAGCACCTCATAACAATCCAGAGGTATATGCCGACATGCATTAGCTACCACCGGAAGAGCAATACCGTTACTTGGGAGTGTGTTCAAGATGGCAGGATCAACCACACACAACTGAAGAAAAAATTACAAGAGAAATCCAAGAGCCGCGTGACAAAGTTGCTGAATACGCTTTTATCTGGAGGCAATCTTATCAAAGCCATCAACTCGTGGGCTGTCCCGGTGCTGGCATACTCTTTTGGAATCATCAAGTGGTCCGTTACTGATCTTGATGAGCTCGACCGACTTACCAGGCGGCTCCTAACTAAGTTAAGGCACTTACACACTAACTCTTCTGTAATCAGACTCTTCCTGCCGCGAAGACGAGGTGGGAGAGGTCTACTGAACATCAAAAATCAGTGCTTTAATCAAGAAGCTTACTTAAGAAGAAAAACTGCTAACGAACAAGGACCCGCTAATAACAGCAGTAGCAAGAGACGACGCTGGTTACACGCCCTTGGGCCTAGGATGCGAACGATACCAGTCGACGTACCAACAGAAGAGGAGCTCCGAACCCAGTGGATGGAACATGCTTTGCAGGGCCGTTTTCCAAAAATTCTACAGTCAGAACACATCGACAAAAAAAATTCATTAAAATGGCTTACCGACGGCTATCTGTACCCCGAGACCGAAGGCTTTTTGACTGCTATTCAGGACAGGGTTATAAAAACAAGAAATTACCAGAAGAATATACTGAGAGACGATGTCGAAGACATATGTAGAAAATGTTTATCTGCAGGCGAAACTATAGAACACATAATAGGAGGCTGTCCCGTGCTATCAGAGTCAGCATATCTCGGCAGGCACAACCAACTTGCGAAGATGGTCCACCAACAACTGGCCCTCAAGTATGGCCTGTTAGCGACTATAAATATAGCCATACTATAAATATAGCCCGGAAGCTGTGCTGGAAACGGAAGTTGCCGTGATGTACTGGAACAGGCTAATAATCACCGATCGAACGGGTCAGGGAATCAGTCGAGCTGAAGCGCCTATGGAAATTGGAGAAGGTGGAGATATACGCCCATGATATCGGCAGAGGGAATTATGACGACCAGATTCAACAAGAACATCGCGGCATTAGGACTGTCTTATAATATAATTAGAAATGGCCATAAGGCAGTTGTATTACAAACTTGTCATACTGTTAGAAAGGTTTTAGGACAGGATGAATTTCCTCCCCTCGCCTGAGCCTAATTTCTGCTGAAGGCGGGGATGAGATATCAAGCAATCATTGTCTGCAATAGAAATAGGTGAATGTTTCCCAGCGTTTACGCTGAGAAGTGTGACTATAAAGTCGGCGAAATAATAATAACGTTTATTTGTTTCCAAAGTACATGGGTAAATTACATATATGAATACAAAAAAAAATATTCAAATAAACACAGAATTATACAAAAGTTTTAGATAAAACCTGTTGGTGTATTGTAAATACAAAGAAATTAAAATATAAATATAAATATTTCACTTAATTTATCCTAATTATTGGTATTTTCAAAATTCTCATACAATACAACACTATACATATACTTATGTACCGGGTGGGCAAATTTCGATGTTTTTATAGGGTATCTCGGTAACTCTAAGGGCTATGGAAAAATGAACCCACCTTTCCCCGACCTCTTTTTTCGAGATAAATTCATTGGTGAAAACCAGAATTTGCTATATATTTTCGTTTTCGAGTTGTAAACGAAAATTGATTTTTTTGAGTTTTCGATTGGTGTCGATAACTCGGTTGTTTGTAAAATTAGAAGAAATCTGTTTGCACGTTCTACTGGCACTTTTTTAAGTAGAATAGGATTTCCTTAACAGATTTTTTATATCTTGTGTAGTTTTCGAGTTATGGCATAAACTTCTATTTTTTTAAATGGAAACCATAGTTGGCTATGATTTAGCTAAAAAAGAGGATTTTTTTCTCTTTACAACGATATATAGTTTGTGGGGTCTATGATGAGTGTTTATGCGGAAACAGTTAAAAACATATGTTTTCTAATAAAGGACAGTATAGTAATTTCAATGATTTTGCACAGTAGGCGCCTGTCATTTTGAAAACAGAACAGTTGGATATTGGGATGTAAATACACAGTTACACATTACTGTTTGATTAATTGTTTATGTTTGGTTTTTGCTTGCATTATAGTTTTAAAGTTTCGATTAAAGCAATTGACAAGGCGCGATGGCGTATAAAAATTACGAAAAGTTTAATATGCTAGAGTGTTTTATTCAAAATGGATATAATTCTGAAGCTGCATCGGAAGCATACTTTAATCGCTACCCTGAAAGGAGACAACCTAATATGTCCATCTTTGGTAGACTAAAAGAAAACCTCGTTGAATACGGAGGATTTAATAAACCAAGACCAAAAAATTATCGTATTCAAGATGCTGAGGATGTTGCCATAAATGTTGTTGGTATGGTAGTCGTAAATCCTTCAATTTCAAGTAGGCAAATTGAAGCAGAGTCTGGTATATCGCGACGAAGATCACTTTCAGTTTTAAAAAAACACAAATTTAGACCTTATACAATAAGGAAACAACAACAGCTCCTTCCAACTGATCCTGAACTCCGACTGGATTTCTGCAATTGGTACCTACAACAAATTGAGCAAGACCAATTATTTTTTAAAAAATATCATTTGGACAGATGAAAGTTACGTAAGTAGTGCCGGAATTTTCAACCGACACAACAAACATTATTGGTCTGAAGATAATCCTCATCAGACTGTTGATGTTCAAAATCAAGGACGTTTCGGTTTTAGTGTATGGTGTGCCCTATATAATAACCGCATTTTAGCTTACCAACTTTATGATGACAATTTAAATGGTCAACGGTATTACAATATGATAAACTACCACATAGTAGAAGAATTTTTAGACAACTTGCCACTTAACGAAAGACGACATGTATTTTTTCAACAAGACGGGGCACCACCCCATAATACTAATTTAATCTCGGAATTATTAAATACTAATTTTGGGGAGAAATGGATAGGGAACAATGGGCCAGTAAAGTGGCCTCCTCGGTCGCCAGATCTCTCACCGTTAGATTTCTTTTTTTGGGGAACCATTAAAGACAATTTATACAAAAAGACAAATAATACACTGGTTCAACTGAGAGAAAATCTTATAGACTGTCTGAATTCCGTTTCAAATATTCACATCTATAATGCAACAAAAAGTGTTTCAAAGCGATGTGAACTGTGCATCGCAAACAACGGACGACAATTTGAAAACTTTAGGTAAATAATCATGCTCGTATTTTTTTTTTAATCTGTCTAGTTTTGTTTTTGTAAAATATATTGTATCGTATTTTTTACATACATTAATTGTTACAAATTTGATTGTTAAGTGTGTTAAACTTTCTTGTTATGAATATGTTATAATTAATTATTAATTAGTCACTAATATGTCATAATTAGTTATTTAAGTTTAATATACCATTCATTATATACGACTGTTACTATGTATTTATGTTACTTTTCGCAGGAGTAAATTTCCATAGCAACAGTTATTATTATTAAAACATTGTTGTAACAATGTGTTACTATAGAAACTTACTCTTCCTGCAAAGAAAAAACAAAGTAAGTATACCTATACAAAAAATTAAAATTTTTAACTGTTTCCGCATAAACACTCATCATACACCCCACAAACTATATATCGTTGTAAAGAGAAAAAAATCCTCTTTTTTAGCTAAATCATAGCCAACTATGGTTTCCATTTAAAAAAAATAGAAGTTTATGCCATAACTCGAAAACTACACAAGATATAAAAAATCTGTTAAGGAAATCCTATTCTACTTAAAAAAGTGCCTGTAGAACGTGCAAACAGATTTCTTCTAATTTTACAAACAACCGAGTTATCGACACCAATCGAAAACTCAAAAAAATCAATTTTCGTTTACAACTCGAAAACGAAAAGATATAGCAAATTCTGGTTTTCACCAATGAATTTATCTCGAAAAAAAGAGGTCGGGAAAGGTGGGTTCATTTTTTCCATAGCCCTTACAGTTACCGAGATACCCTATAAAAACATCGAAATTTGCCCACCCGGTACATATAATCTATTAAAATAAATAAATAAATAAATAAAAATACTAAATATGTAAAACAATTACATATAATAAACATAATAATCAATACAATAACAATATCATAAAAACTGACTTCGATAATAAAAACATCACATATAACAAATAAAACTTTTATATTTTACATATAAAACTTTTATACATCACAGGACACACATAGTAAGTATTTTTTTTTATACATTTATTCCGTCAATTAATTCATATATTTTACTTCTAGGCATTTCTTTTAATATTTTCTTGACCTTGAAGTTATATATTATATTTAGTTGGGGAGCAAGATATTGTATATGAGATCTCTGCTCAATCTCTTTATTCATGTTTTTAGATGGCCGAGGATTCTTTTTGTTTCTTGTATCATACGTATGTTCTGTTATACATATATGATTTTTAGAATCCTTTTTTTTGTTAGTACTAATTTATTTACATATCCATTCGTCACTCCACCCCTACGAGGCAAAGGGTATATATACAGTTTTCTCGTAATTTAAAGAGAGTAGTTTATAATCAAGCTAGTGTTTTATATTTATGAAATCATTTTGAACTATCTGTCTTAGGTTGTCCCAATCATCCGCTTCATAAAAAACAGCTGTATCGTCTGCAAAGCCTATGACTGTGCCTTGTGTATCCACTTGAAATAGATTATTTAAGTATATAATGAATAGAGTCAGCCCGAGTATAGTACCCTGAGGTACTCCATATTCCACCGTAGCAAAATTACTTTTAATTTGATTGATTTCTAAACAATGTTTACGGTCTTTTAAATAACTTCTAATTAAATTTAAGGCTGTTCCTCTCATGCCAATACTTTCTAGATTTTCAAATAGTAAATTGTGACTGATTGTATCGAACGCTTTTGCTAGATCTAGAAATATACATAACGAAGGCCTGGAGTTATCAAGAGCTTCATATATATTTTTAGTAAGCAATGTAATTGCGTTTTCTCTTGCATTATGTTTGTGTAAAAACTGTGAAATTCGTTTCTTTAAGATTTTTTAAAAGATTTTTGCTATAGTAGTAATAAGGGATATTGGTCTATAATTAAGTAGTATCGTTTTTCCTCCATTTTTATAAATTTGCTTAACAATCGTTATTTTTAAAATCTCTGGTCAAATACCTATATTCATACTTTTATTTACTAAATGCATTAGCAGATACACGATGTAGGCAGTCTGAAATTTCCTTAAGTGTCTCTGCTCTAATATTGTCGAAACCTGGTGATTTTTAATTTTTTTAAATTTTGTATATTACTTTTTTGTATATTATTATTATCCTTTACCTCCCCTACAGTACATTGATACAAAAATATAGAATTCATATTAACTGCTTTTTTCTCTACGTAGTTCATTTTCGATTTAATATTACTTGCTAGGGTTTGGCCTCCACTTATAAATTTTTCATTAAATTCATTACAGATGTAAAATTTTTGGCATATTTGTCATTTTTTATTTTTGTTATTACTCTATCTTGTTTGTTTGTATTTTTTATTTTATAATTTACTGTCTTCCATAGTTGTTTCATGTTATCTTTATTTTTGTTAATCTGATTTTTATAAAAATGTATTTGTTTTGTGTTTTTATTATTTGTATTAACTTATTTCGGTAAACTGTATATTATTTTCTAAGATTCTGATCGTTAGGTTCTAGTTTTGATTTAGTATACAATTCCTCTTTCCTCTTTATTGATTTTATTATACCTTTAGTTATCCATTCTTTTCTTTTAGAATCCTTTTTTACATGACGTTTTGTATGTTTATTGTAATTAATTCATCTACAAATTTTTTGTTTCAGTGTGAATATCATCCCCGAAATAACTTTACTCCAATCACAATCTGATCATTTTTTTAATGTATTATGATATATAGTGCTTTCGAAAAGTAACGAATAAATTCATTATTTCTAAATTGAGAGTTTTTCGAAAATATCCTCTGACACGTCGGTTTTGTTTTAAACAGAGACACTTTTTGACATACGACCCATATTTGTAACGTCATCGTTGTTCGAGATATGACGTCATCAACATTTTTTATAAATGGCAACCCCCAATTTCGACCACGCCATTTGAAAGAGCGTGTCATTCTACTTACATATCGTCAAAAATTATGGTATAGCGGACATTAGCGTGAGTATATAGGTTAAAAAAAATGAAGAAAAACGATTTTAAATTTCAAAATACTAAATTTAATGATAATGATTATGAAAAAATGAACTAAATGAAATGTTCAAATTGTGCACCGTTGGCTACCTGACAGTAGCCGAGTAGCCGAGACGATTAATAAATTCTTTTGAACATTGTCAATAACTTCAGGAGGTATACGATGTATCTCGTGACGAATTCTTGCTTTTAAATCTTCTAAATTCTCCGGTCTAGTAACGTATACTTTGCTTTTTAAGTATCCCCACTAGAAGTAATCTAGAGGTGTCAAATCTGGCGATCTGGCTGGCCACTCAATAGGCCCCCTTCTCCCTATCCAACGATTCGGGAACATCTCATCTAAATAAGCACGGACAGGTGCTGCATAATGGTGAGGTGCACCATTTTGTTGAAATGAAAATGTCATTTCTCGGACGATCACGTTCCTCTATATCTGGATATAAAGTTCATGAATAAGGTCGTCTCGAAGAAAATCCAAATAGCTTGCACCAGTTGACCTTCACGTCAAAGAAATAGGGACCCAGAGTTCTTCCGTCGACTATGCCGCACCACATATTCACTTTCTTAGGACGTTGAGTGTTATACTCCATCATCCATCGGGGATTCTCGGTAGCCCAATAACGGCAGTTTTGCCTATTGACATGGCCGTTCAAAATAAACGTAGCCTTTTCAGAACAAATTACGTTTTTTTTACGAAATTATTATCATTAGTACATAGCTTTTGCATTTGCTCGCAGAATTGATTTCGTCGATCAAAGTCGTCTTCAGATAGCTCATGAACAAGGTATACCTTATAAGAATGATACTTTGCTTTTTTCATAATTCAATGAACTGTGGACGCTGCCATATTGAAATCAGAAGCCAATTGGTTAAGTGTTGAGTGATGATTTTCCTGTATTGCCAACAAAACTTTAAGTTGATCTTCTGATTTTGAAGGTCGACCAGATTTAGGAAGATCACGAACATGCCCAAAGTTACGGTATTTAGACTCAATATTGCTTACCATGCTTTGGCTAATGGGATGCCGATCAGGACGAGTTTCATTGAACAATTCAAATACTTCTTTTTGGGTGCGCATCCTGTCTCCAAATCCGATCATGCAAAGAATTTCAATTCGTTCTCGTTCAGTTAATTGAACCATTTTTTTTTTATAAAATGACAAAAGTAACTACTCAACAAACACTTCAAACACCTATTTACCGAAGTACGATTTCAAGTTTTTATCTGACAGCAATAAAGAAACATTCTCGGTCGCTTAGGCTACTGTCGGGTAACCATAATTTTTGACGATATGTAAGAAGAATGACATGCTCTTTCAAATGGCGTGGTCGAAGAAATTGGGGGTTGCCATTTAAAAAAATTGTCGATGACGTCATATCTTGAACAACGATGATGTCACAAATATGGGTCGTATGTTAGAAAGTGTCTTTGTTTAAAACAAAATCGACGTCTCAGAGGATTTTTTCGAAAAATTCTCAATTTCAGAAATAATTAATTTATTCGTTACTTTTCGAAAGCACTGTATACATTTAATATACTTATCTATTACTAACTGTATCAATACTGGATAGTGATCGGTTATTCCTGTCTCTATTATTTATTAGTGGCAGTATTATTTCTTCTAAAATACATGAATTCATTGCAGTACATTTATTTATTGCAGATTTATAACCATATTCACACAATATATGGGGGGACCCAAAAGTAACGGGAATTGGGCTACGGTGGGGAGGGAGAGTGGGGGAACCGATTGTTCGACCAGGTGTCCATTAGGGACACGTCTCCTGAGTTAGTGTGCGAAGTTCTTTTTCCATTTCGCCGAAAACGTGATGGCCGATTGTCGAGAGCAACGCGCGGCTGTGAAATTTTGTTTCCTGTGGAGGAAATCGGTCGCGGAAACTATTGTAATGCTTAAGACTGCTTATGGGGATGCTGCCCTAAGTAAAACCAGAGTCTACGAGTAGTTTTCACGTTTTAAAAATGGAGAAATGTCAATTCAAGACCAACCCCGTTCAGGGCGCCCCTCAACGCCAAGAAGTGACGAAAATTAATCAACTCTGTGATATGTCTGGGATATCATGAAGTTCAAGTCAGAGGATTTTATCTATAAGATTTACACATGAGAATACAGGACAGGACATTTGCACAGGACAAAGTTGCAGCCAAATTTATCCCTCGCCTTCTCACAGGCGAGCAAAGGGAGCGTCGACTTCAGGTATATTTTGAACTTTAAAATCAGCTCAAAGTGGACCCTGAACTTTTTTTCAAGGTGATTACTGGTGATGTTCGTGGTGCTCGTGGTGCTATGGATACGACCCCGAAACAAAGCAGCAATCAAGCCAGTGGAAGACACCTGGCTCTCCTCGTCCCAAAAAAGCTTGCCAAGTGAAGTCAACCATCAAGACAATGTTTATATTCAGTATTTTAATATTTGGTGAATTTTTGATTAGATTTAAAACTTCATTACACTGTGACGTATTTTCAACTGGTTGCGTTCTGATTTCTGGAATTTGAAAGTTACAAAATGATTCATTTAATCTATCTCCATTTAAACTTTTTATTTTATAATTAACTTTTAATATATTTTTTTCTAAACCTCTGCTAATGCATACATAAGACCTAACCATAAACAGTTAATGTATAAAAAAATGTTAAGTATACCAAAACCCAGTTTTTTGTAAAAATCTAAAATTATATAACATTTTAAAACTTAAATATAAACGTACAAATATAAACATAAAATAAAATTACAATCATATACCTATAACGCATAAAAATTTAACATATAGGTAAATTAAAATATAGCAAAAGATTTTTTTTGGACAGATCGAAAAGTTCTTAAAACTACTTCTTCTTTGACGTAGAATTGGACTGTGTTGTTATTTTATTTTTCTCCGTCTTTGATCTCTTTCGTTCCGTTGGTTGTTCTAAAATCTCTTCCAACATTTGGCCTCTTCGTTTTCTTATGTGAAATTGTAGGAGTTTTTGGGGGAATTTGTGATTTGATTTGTCCTATTTTCTCTTTCAGTCCTAGTTTTGTCATATTTTCTCTCATGTCATAGTATAGATCGTGTAGATCATAGATTCCCAAAGTATTGGACCTCCAGTGGTCATTTTCGACACAGGGAAATACGTCAATGCAGTCTATGTCAGCAAAAAATAAATTGGAGTGCACGAGATGTAAATGGAGGTTTACATGAGACGACCTCATTTAGGCAGGTCATCATCATTTAAACGTTCGGTATATGTCTTATACACCCAACACAGATTGTATGTATATAATACTTATAATAATCATTTATAGAAGAAATTACTTTAAATTATATTTACAAACAATCCTACCAAGTGAGCAGCACTGTGTCAGCTGTCAAAAACACAGTTTAATGTGTTTTAAATTATTATGTTTAGGAAAATTCAATATTAGGCAGTCAGTGAGTCTACGAAAAACGTTTAGTAGTAAACCTATTGTTTAGTAGTTTAGTAGTAAACCATCAATATACAGTACAATCTCAATAATCCGAATAATATCCTCTAAGCGGAACAGTGGCCGCTCGAAGTTATGTTTCGAACAAACCTTGATTATCCGAACATCGTACCGCGCAAACCAGAGCGATTATCGCTATTAAAAATTATTGTTAGAAATACAGAATTTTCCTACGATGGGTATAGAAAAAACTTTGCTCCTAACTCCTAGGACTAAGGTGGACGAAGAAAAATGCTATACCACGTTACTATAATTCTTAGAGCACATTTACTTTTTTTTTAGGAAAAAACAAAGAATTTGAGTTCACTATATCAACATAGATCGAGAGAGTAAAGAAGAATTTCATACAATTTTTCCTTCCTTTTATCCCCATTTTTTATGTTTGTGTTTTTATATTTTCATTATGTGACAAATAATATAATGTGACATAAAAAATGGGGTATACTCGCACTTTTTGTGTCACATGTCGTTCTTATCCTAGTAGATCGCGCTAACTAGGCGGAGAAATGATACAGGCAGCGTTCTAGAGTAGGTCGCAGCGATACGCGATAGTTCGCTCCAAGAGTGGCGGACGCAATTGCTAGACCGCTCAGATTTGCGCCCTTCCGTTTGTTTTACATGTACAACGTTTGACTGGACCGCCACCGCAGCCGCTACCGCTCTGGTTTGCGCCTTGTTAAGGCTTTGTTAGACAATCAAAGGGCCTCGCACGTTTTATATGGAAATCGGTCTTCCGGTGAAATTGATTGAAAATTTGGGAAATGGTTCATATTGTATACCTGATCAAAAGTCTCAATGGGGTCAAAGCTTGAAATACCCATGTTTAGGCAGTACGGCCGTTTTTAAGGGGCAAAAACGGCAAATATTGAATTTTTTTATGTACTGTGTTTAATTCTTGAATAGTCTCCTGAGTTGCTATATTATTGAGACACTTTGCATGTGTAGGGGAGAGTGGGGGAATATCGACTACTTAAGCACTACTGAGTTTTTTAAATAGAAGTATTTGTACAAATATGTCTAAAACGGTAAAATTGCTTCGTAACTTCATCTATTAGAAATTTTTTCTATTGATTTCACAAATGAACAAATGTTTTTTCTTTAAGATGGGTTTTTGTAAACAGAGGAAAAAATCGGGTAATTTCGACCGGTAGGATAATATCGACCACAGTGTAGGGTAAAATAGACCAGGTAGTAATAATTTGGAATTCATTTTATTTTTTTACTATTTCTAGATTTCTACACTGAGCAAAGGTCACAAATATATTCTGAAACTTTTTCTGCGCTCGTGCATTCAGCATGAGCCCAGGTTGCACAAGAACGGCACCGCCACCAAACCTCATTATTGTATCCAAATTGTTGACAAATAGCGCAGATTTCATCAATTTCTCTTTCGTGTCCAACCGGAGTTTCCACTTTACCTGTAATTTTTCTTGTGATCTTCTTAATCTTGTCATTTCCTCCTTTTTTTGTTTTTTTAATATCTTATTTTCGAGCTGCTCTTTTAATGGGGTAGATGTTAATATTTGAGAATGTTGCCTTTTTTCGCTGTGAAATTCTTGGTTGGAACACTGGAGGTGGACATAAGTCTTGAAAAGAAGTATTTTCCGGTTTTCCTTTAATTTTCAAGGTTTTATCACCATCATCACTCAGACTGTCTTCCACAACTTCTTCCAAACTGAATTCAGAATCAGACGAATTTGATGACAATCTATTATTACGTAATCTGTTCAATCTTCCTGGAACAGTTCCACTCAATCCACTTGGCCCTGGTTCTGGAGAAGGAGTCTTCTGTGTGGGTTCTACGGGTTCTAAAATATTCTGTGATGTATTTTCCTGCAATGGTAAATCTCCTGGAGCCGTTGTATTTTGCGCATCGTTATTATCTTCATGGAGAGGTACAAAGTCTTCCTCACAAAACGCATCACGATTGATGGGAAATATTCCGGTGGTCTTAAATCCGTTTAGAGCCTTCTCTATCGTGGTCACCCTATTGTAGGCATTTCCAAAAAGTTCGGCAATATCAGTGTCTTTGATTTTTTCATAATTTCTACTTTTCATGTACTTATCACATTCTTGGTGGTAAGCAGTTTTCAAGGACTTGAAGAAAGTTACATCCAGAGGCTGTGTCCTGTGAGATGTGTGGGGTGGGAGCGATAGTAAATGAATGCCAGAATTTCGACAAAAAGTGTAAGAAGCTAAAGAAGAATGAGTGGAATGGTTATCCAGTATTAGAAGAATAGGTTGCTCTGGAGTAGCATTAGCATATTTGGCAAAATGTTGCAACCATTCCGTAAACAACTCTTCGGTAATCCATCCGGATTTCGAACATTTGTATATCGCGCCTGCCGGACCATTTTTTTCCAAGCCATCTTTCATTCTCATTCTCTTAAAAATAAACATGGGCGGGATATATTGCCCTGATGCACTAAAACAGCATACAATCGTAGTATTTTGTCCCCTTTCTCCGCTTGTTATCGCACCGACTTGCTTCTCTCCTTTTCTTGCCAATATACGACCCGGATTGTGGACAGTGGAAATACCCGTTTCGTCAACGTTGTAGATGCGATGAACTTCAAAATGGTATTTTTCAAATAGTAACTCTAGATTATTGAAAAAAACATCCATTTCGCCTCTGTTGAATGCGGTAACTCTGCTAAGGCTAGTAGCTTCCGGTTTGCGAAAACTAAGCTGCGGATAACGTCGCATAAATGAATAGATCCAATCCTTGCCACACGCCCCTTCTCCTTATTAAAAGGATGTGTAATTTTATTTGTCTCTGCATATTTAAAAACCAATGTTCTTATGCTTTGAGCTGTCAATCCATAAAATAACTTTGACAGTTTTAATATGGTCTCAACAATTTCTTTTTCCTGACTTTCGGAAAAGACAGGTTTTCTTCCCAACGTTAGTTTTTTTGGTTGAAATCTACCTTTTAGCCTATCTTAGAGAGTACCATATGGAACATCAAACATTTGTGCGGCGCGCCTGATGGATAATGTCCTTTCTTCCACGGCCTTTATTGCTCTTTTCATGGAATCCTCCATCCACGAAGAACGTCCAGTTTTTCGGACGTATAATCGCGGCATCTAAAATGAAATGTTGACATGTACCTAATGCTTGGATGTATTGTGCACTTTATTTGAAATCAATATAATTAGGCCACAAATGTAGTAGGGTAATATTGACCACTGCAGGGTAATATCGACCACTGCAGGGTAATATCGACCAGCATGATCGATTTTACCCGAACTGGTAAACCTAACCTTAAATTTTGTTTAACTAAAAATATGTATTAAAAGTGCACCAAATTTGACCTAAATTACGGAAGAATATCTGCAGTACCCTATAAACATGAAATGCAATACATTTAGAATGTATAAAAAAGTTCCCTACCTTGTTAACAGCACCACAGTTTTAATAAGAAACGACGCAACACGAGCAGAACTGTCAATATGTATATAGAGGACGAGATATGGCACTATTCTAATCGTATAAATAAGGCGCATAAGAGGCCATCTCTCGGTCGGTTGGTATATTACGCCCGTATAGCGCCAAGTTCATGAGATTTGAAAGTGGTCGATTTTGCCCGACGGTCGATATTCCCCCACGTTCCCCTATGTGTTTTTTTGAGTCTATGTGTGAGTTTGTATTTTTGTATGTGTGCGTGGGAATACATGTGTGCACGAATGAATGTTTGTTGCATTTATTAACTACAGTATACATAGATACAATATTAACTACAATATACATAGATACGATAGTTGCGATTCATGCATTGCCCATGTGTGAATCACAAATACAACCTGGGACTAACCTAACCTAAAAAGTATGACATTTCAACCCCCCCCTAAATGTGCCATTAATACATGTATTAAAAAAAGTAAAGCTATATTAACATAAACCAGTAGATCATGGTATTACCGCTGACATTAGAGTCACCCAATGTGCACCACGAGGAGGCAAATAACAAACTCACACATAGACTCAAAAAAAACACATACACATGCAAAGTATCTCAATAATATAGCAACTTAGGAGACTATTCAAGAATTACATAGTAACATAAAAACATTGAATTTTTTGCCGTGTAAGTTTAAGTTTGCCGTTGTCCCTTAAAAACTGCCGTACTGCCTAAAGATGGGCATTTCAATCTTTGACCCCATTGAGACTTTTGATCAGGGATACAAAATGAACCATTTCCCAAACTATCAGTCAATTTCACCGGAAGACCGATTTCCATATAAAACGTGCGGGGTCCTTTGTGAGACAGGGAACTTTTCTACTGAACGCTTCAAATATGGGGTGAAATTATTTTAATTGCTTTATGTTAGTGTGTAAGTATTGTATTTTCTACGGCGATTTTACATCAAAATTTCAGATTATTCATACTTATCTAGCCAAGCCTCTTCAAGTAAACCGAATTATATATACAGGGCGAGTCACCTAGAATTGGCCAACACTAAACTGGACGTACTAGACACCAAAATATTATGATTGAGCTCAACATGCCTCATACCAATGAACAAAAGTTTATTCAAAAGTTTAAATTTTGTTCTAAAATTTCTCAATGATTCGGAATGTTTTGATAGTATAAATATCTGAAAATTGGTGGTTTTATGTTTTTTTTTGTGTGAGAATTACGAATTTAAGCTTATTTTAGGTTGCTCCTAGAGGGCGCTAGTTTCACTATATTATTTAGGTAAATTAAAACATATTTCTTTTTATACGAGTATATTGAGCCATGCGTAAAACAAGTCAAGAATCTAAAAGAACGCTCAATTCTACAGAGAAAAGGTACTCTTGTTTAGGTCGTCTAAATCTATCGGTTTTTATTAATATCAGAATAGCCCCTTTTTGATAACCCGAATAAATCGGTAGTCCGAATAACCTTCTACAATACTTAGTTTGGGATTATTGAGGTAGTATTTAATTTTGGTTATTTACTCTAAGATTATTTACATTTGTGTGTTCTTATTTTGTTTAAGAAATAAAACTTACTTATAAATATGTATGTATATACTTAGTTCTATGTAATAAACAAATAATTCCTTTTTAATAATCTGAACAAATCGATAGGTCGAACAACCTTTTGCAATAATTGGTACGGATTATCGAGTTCGTACTACACTAGTAAACTGTTGGGACATTAACAAATCGTACACAAACAATCCTAAAGTCTAATGAAAAACATAATCCATTATAAACATATAATCCATCCCTGAAATAGCAGTAACCTGACTTCTGATATCTACGTATGAGTTAAAAATATATGTACATATGTGCAAACGCATGTATGTATATACTCGTATTTAGGCATGTCTATATATTTTCCACAATTCAGCTGAAAATCAATTTAATAGCTAAATAGTGTTTATTACAATTTTAATTATGTTATTGAGTACATATTCCATTCGCGATTTTCATGTGTTCTAGTAATAATGATCTAATGAGAAATTATTACCATAACTAACAACGCAAGTTACCGGAGCGGAAATTTGAAAAGTTAAATTCATCATCAAGATCAGCAGAATGATCCTAACATCTAGATTTCCTTTAGCCGTATTTTAATAAAAATTTGAGTTTGTACTTGCCAATATGCCAAAGACATGTTAGTGTTGAAATATAGTTTTGCTCTCCATATTCTTATTTTAGTTTTTGGTAGTAAGTACAGTATTTTTTTAGAAACGGTTTCTTAAGAAAACTAAAAAAGGTGTACGTTCAAAAGGACAGCTTTTATTTGTTCGAACAGATTACATACCTACTTGTATTAACTTTAATGAAACGTGAAATGAAATTGTTCATATATAAAAAGGAATTTCAGAATTGCTGAGGAAAATATTAAGTTCGGAGAAATAATATGATATGGGCAAATCAAAAACGTCTACCTAGATATCCCAAACGAATACTCAAACTTAAATTCTTAAATAATGTAGATATATTTTTGTAAAATTAAATGCATATCTATTAAAAATGGTATATTTTTATTTTATTTTAATTTTTTTACAACACAGTTATATTTCAAAAAACCGTTCAATTTACTGTTACACGGAAAACATGGATAAAACGACGTGTTACAACAAAAACACAGCAATTGTTAAACTTTATTCTGTATGTAATATGCGAGTAAAATATAGAGGTGGAAAGAATAAAATATTACGTAATTGTCTTTAGTAACTAGTCCAATATCGTTTATTATGTAATGTCTCGGCACATCGTTGTGGCATTTATATACTATTCAAGATCATTCCATTTGCAACACTTGGAAGATTCGTTTCATATTGCTAAAGTTCTAATATTGAGGGTGGTATCTATTTGCGACCGAAGTTTTGGGTCATTATCGTGCATAAAAGTTTAGAAAATCTATAGCATTACTGGGACATCGCCTTTAGTAAAATTAGACCCCACCACTTTAGCAACATGACACAAATCTTCCAAGTGTTGCAAATGGAATGGTCTCGAATAAATGACAATATAATAAATACGTTCTTTGCATCAATACCACAACGGTATGCCGAGGCATTACATAACAAAAAAATATTGGACTGGGAATTAAAAACAATTGGTTACCTAATATTTTATTATTTCCAGCTCTATATTTGACTGTTTACGGGTTGTTGGTCTACTTATGATCAGGAAGTTTTCGTACCTGTCTGCCTTATTTACGAACTTATGATATATACATATATAACATTACTTCTACATTATATACATAATGCAGTTTAACTATAGCTGCGTTTTTGTATTATCACTACGCTTTATTATCCTTGTTTTCTGTGTAACAATTATGTGTAACAGTCTTTCGAAATTCAAGTGTCTTGCTCTACTTATGGCCAATAGTGTATGTATTACCTACGGGTCCTTTGGTGACAGTTAATTTTTTTTTTTCCCCAATGATAATGCCCCTAAAAACACTGAATGTTTTTAAGGTAGTTATTACACACTCAAGTGTTTTTTTTTTTTTTGTAAATTGAATAGGAATATTATGTTTCAGTTGTATAGTATAATATAGAATAGTATTATGTTCGTTTGTATATTTATACATGATATATTTATGTATACTGTCTCCGAAAAATTTGGAAAGCCGTACAAATGTCGTGGAAATATATTTGCGAAATGCGAGGTGAATACCTTTAATCTCACATTAAATATCATATCATCTCAATATATTAAACAACTGTCGTAATCGGCTTATTTGTGATAAAAAAATTCTACAGAAAACGGCATGCCAATACCTATGCCTCTTAACATTTGTAATGGACCATATATACATTTTCCAAAAAAAAAAACACAACTTATCAAGCTTATTGTGTATTATTTTGCGTTATTGTATATAAAAGAGTTGTAAAGAGTTCTAACCAATCAGAAACAGGAATTAGGTATAAAGAGAATGTGATACAGTTGTCTGGGGAGTGCAGGGTATGTAAATTAAAAGGCGTTCAGGAAATAATTCGAATAACATCAACACCAGGAGTACTCTCCAAATTGTTTATTTCTCTACATGTGTAAATAATATGATCGATGTAATTAATAAAATTATGAAAAGCGCATACGAGGGCCCGTAGTGATCTTAGCACATAGAGGTAACACAGTGAGTAGGAGTAAGGCGCACGTAAACAAAGACATAATATATTGCCTTCTTAGGCCTTATAGGCGATCACAATACACATATCATGGTATGCTAATAAGACGGTCGAAATTTAAACTTCGTTGCGTCATGACGTCACGTTAGAATAAAAACAGTGTTTATACTGTTCATTCTCCGTTAATTGTAAGGAACATTTTGACTTATTAAGGGTTATTCGAAGTGATACTGTAGGTTTTTGAGTTTATAATTTTATTTGGTGTTTAGTGGTTTATTTGAATGTATGTATTAGTGGAAAAGGAGAATATAATTAAAGCCGTCGGGTTACGTTTATATGCAATTGACTAAATATGCCAGGTTGTACAAAACCATACTGCTAATTTTAAAAAATAAATGTCACTGTGTTCATATTTAGTTTCTTACTAAAACATTTACTTTAATGTTATCTCAGTTATAAACCATAATGATAATTTAAAAAAATAAATTTCACTGTGTTCGTGTTCATTTTCTTATTAAAACATTTACTTTAATGTTATTTCAGTTGTAAACCATAATGATGTATTACTAATACATGTATGATAAGTAGCTAAATGTTTCAATTTTTAATAAATAATTTCAATAAATATTTTTTTTGCACTAATAAAAGAACCCATATACTTCTTGAAGTAAAATTTGGATCAAATTATTCTTCTTTGTTTTTCATTCAATCAACATAACATAATTAATCAACATAATGTTCAGTTGTTCATCAAATAAAAATTGAGCGGGGCACGTTTGATTTATATTTCAATACTTTTATTTAATTTTAAGAATAATACCTATGTTTACAAAAAAAAAGTTTGGTAATAGCAAAATATTAGTAAGTAATAGCAAAAGTTTAGTAATAGCAAAAAAATTTAAATGAACTCATACTATCGTGCTATTTTTTGCCACAAAATTCTGAATTTCATTTTCCAACACATACAGAAAATGTATACCAGTTTTTTTATTCATAATTCTTACTTTATAAATATTACAATATATAAAAAGAATAATATAAATTTAAAATTGAAAATTCAAAACAAAGTAGTTATTTTAAATACACTAACTGCACGTAAAAAATAATAGCTACTTTAGTTTGTGATAAACATATGTGAACATGAATAATTTCATTGGCTTTTTTTTAAATGGATTACGTTGATTGGTTGAAACTGAATCGTGTTTACAATGTTCAACACGAACGAAAGCAGCTCATGTATGGCCGAATTCTGGTTCCAACATGACGTCACATAGTGCGAGAGAGATAGCGCTAGACATGCGCAATAGCATACCGTTATGCGTGTATCGTGTTTGGCTATAATCTTATTGGTTATTGGCTTCTGTGACACCCTCCTTTTGGAACGAGTAAGGTTTTGGGGGTATGTAACAGAGAGTCGCAGACGTTACCGGCGATGTAAAAATCTCGGTAGAATCAGCCGAGCCATGATTCCTAGTAGTCGCACTCAAGTCACAATTATTTGAAATCGATAGTTCACAGAAAATATATCTTAATACAATAATGAACGAAGGGGTCAAACTATTATATGACAGAACTGTGTGGTAACGTCGGTGTCACGAAAAAATAAATACCACTTAAAGTAGCTTACAAATAAATCTCATGAAATTTGGTACCAAAATGGGAAAATATGATTCACGAATTTTAATGTTACAAGTGTACTTTATACAATATACTATAAAAAACAAGTATTCGAACAGGATGTCCTTGGAACAGCAACGCATCATACCTGTTATCGTAAAATTCTCGACACAGCGAAATAGTTTAACCACATAGACAGGCAAAGCTGGGTGATACGTTATAACTCAGTTAAGACCGAGGGTCATAGTTTATGACTGGTTTTCTTTCCATTGTGACTCATTCACTACGTCGAGGTATCCCGAATTTTGTGATAACAAGTATGATGTGTTCCTGTTCCAAAGGCATACATGTTCCCAAAATGTCTGTTTTTGGTAACTCAAGACTCATATATTTCGTCGGTTTAAAGGTAAAACTCATTAAGTTAACACTTAATCTGTACCGTAAGAAAACTGCGATTGTCTAAAGAGACAAAAAAATGCGATAATACAGGTCGTAGTCTATTTAAAGAGTAATATTACTTTTTGTATTAAAAAGTAATATTTATCTTCTATTACAAGTAATATGTTGTATTAAAACGTGATATTACTTTTTTTGTTTAAACTTTTTGAAATCATTTTTTTCGTCTCTTGTTTTTAGAACATCCCAGTTTTTTTAAGAATTGGCTTGATGTTATGCGTTTTATCTTTAAACCGACCATCTACTAAGTAGCGAGAATCTTTGTATGTACTAGAGAAATTTGCTTTGTGCAAGTGTAACGACATCACCATCTACCTATTTTTTATATTATAGTACCTTGGGATTTGAGAATTTGGTACATTGAATGGAATTATAGTACAGGATTCGCGGTCTTTTCGCGATGTCGTCAGATACATATGTGGCAAGAATACGGATGATATATGGCCAAGTAGTATCCTTATCTATGATTCTTCGAGTTTTAGGCCCAAATGTTATGTTATTTAGTATTTAGAGTATTACTTATTTTTTTGTGACCCTGCTGTTACTGAACCCAAGTACAACTTCGTCATATAGTAAATAGTTTGTCCTCTAGAATATTTATTCGTCTATTATTATGATGTATTTTCTTTGTACTATCGCTTCCTAATAAGCAACCTTAGTCCGACTCTGTTGTGGCTCGTCGGAATTCTGGTGCGGAACCCAGCGACGCATCAGGCCACGCCCACTTCCACTAGTCGCCATCTCTTTTATATATTTTTTTCTTTTATTAAAACTTTCATACTTCGTCTACCCCATGACAACTTTGTTATTCACTGTTTTCCTTTCTGTTGATATCCCTATAAGCATTCTCTATGTATGGAATAGAAAATTCGTTATCTTTCGATATGTTCTATTACAAACATACAGGTCATTTGGGTCGCTTAGTCATATCCCAGTAACTATACAATTAGAGATTTTGAGCTCCAATAACCGCATACCCCCAACTTTTAAACCCCCCTGACCTTATAACATAAGCTTTCAAAACCCCGTGACCCCATAACTTGAAATGTTATACCCCTTATGGGGTAACCTCAACTTTTAGACCCCCATGTCTATAGACCTAGTATCTCTATAACCTAAACTTTCAATCCACATGACCCCATAACTCAAACTGTCGAACCCCCCATAACCCCATAACCTCAACTTTTAGACCCCCATGTACGCAAAACTCAATTTTTCGAGCCCGACAATCCTAAAACTAAAGCTCTTATGCCCCAATATCTAACTTAACTAACCTAAGCTTTCAATCCTTATGACCCCATAACTTGAACTTTTACACCCCCATAACCCCATAACCTCAACTTTTAGATCCTCATGTACGCAAAACTCAATTTTTCGAGCCCGAAAACCCTAAATCCGAAGCTCTTATGCCCCAATATGACCTAAGTTTTTTAATCCCCATGACCCCATAACTTAAGCTGTTAAACCCCTATAACCCCATAACCTCAGTTTTGAACCTTTAGATTTGATTTAGGAGGCTTTCTTTGTAGGAGTATAAAATCATTGGTTATAGGGTTCTAAAGTTTGAAAACTGAGGTTATGGGGTTATAGGGGTTTAACAGCTTAAGTTATGTGGTCATGGGGATTGGAAGCTTAGGTTATAGAGATATTGGGGCATAAGAGATTTAGTTTTATGGTTGTCGGGCTCAAAAAATTGAGTTTTGCGTACATGGGGGTCTAAAAGTTGAGGTTATGGGATTATGGGGGTTCGACAGTTTGAGTTATGGGGTCATGTGGATTGAAAGCTTAGGTTATATAGATATTGGGCATAAGAACTTCAGTTTTAGAGTTGTCGGGCTCGAAAAATTGATTTTTGTGTAGATGGGGGTCTAAAAGTTGAGGTTATGGGGTTATGGGGTATAAAATTTCAAGTTATGGGGTCACGGGGTTTTGAAAGCTTATGTTATAAGGTCAGGGGGGTTTAAAAGTTGGAGATATGCGGTCATTGGAGCTTAAAAAACTTTAAGTGTAAAGTTACTGGGATAGGAGGTCCCTTATGGGGTGTCTCTCCCCCCTCTTTAAACCTCAAACGTGTGTCGGACCAATTTTCCTTTAATCTATTTTGAGAAAAAAATTTGCCGTTTCCGCCCACTGTGCGGCGTAGATTATTTTTTAAAATAATTAGTTGCGGCACTTTCTCAACGTGATAATTAGGAGAAAAATCGTACGAATCGAATGAAAATGTTTTGTACAAAATCCGGTTGTAGGATCATTGCGAAAAAATTGCAAAAATGTGCGAAAAAAAGGTTTTTTCGACTGTTAGGCACGAAAAAAAAAATGTTGTTGAGTAAAAAACAAAAAATATCACGTTATAGCGCTTGAAAATACAAATAAAATGATTTTTGGATCATTAAAATCGGTTGATAACTTTTTTGCACAAAAAAATAAAAACCGCGAAAATTAGCGATTTTTCGATGTTCAATTACTCGGTCTGTAATTATCCTAGAAATCTCTTCCGCTCAAATTATAGGGTTTTCCAACACTTATCTACAGTTAAATTTTTGTCAAAAAAATATTCATTCATTCAAGTTTTCGCGCAAATTGCGAAAAAAGTAAAAACAGGTACATTAATAAAACGACCCCTATTTCCACAATAATTGTCGTAGAGCAATTTTGCAAAGCTACATGTTCTTGAAGACTTCCTCTACAACCATATAAAATTTGAAGTCGATTCGATAATAACAATTACCTCATAATAATAATTACCTATTTCCACAATAATTGTCGTAGAGCAATTTTGCAAAGCTACATGTTCTTGAAGACTTCCTCTACAACCATATAAAATTTGAAGTCGATTCGATAATAATAATTACCTCAAAAGCGCGTCTGAAAAAACGTACAATTTTAGAGAGCGGCCGCGTGGACGCACGAGCGAAGGGGAAGTGGCGCGGTGGTGGGGGAACTCTCTCTCCCGCGGGCGGAGCGGGCGCCCGGAAAGCGATCGCGCACGTTCAAATTCGACAAGCCGGAAACAATTGAGATTTCTCGGGAATTACTGAACGAAAATTTACGTCTTTTTTGGTGTGCCCGCGGGAGAGAGAGTTCCCCCACCACCGCGCCACTTCCCCTTCGCTCGTGCGTCCACGCGGCCGCTCTCTAAAATTGCATGTTATTCAGACGCGCTTTTGAGGTACTTATTATTATCGGATCGACTTCAATTTTATGGTTGTAGAGGAATTCTTCAAGAACACGTAGCTCTGCAAAATTGGTCTACGACAATTATTGTGGAAATAGGGGCCGTTTTACTTGTACCTGTTTTTACTTTTTCGCATTTTGCGCGAAAACTGATTAATATTTTTTGACAAAAATTTAGCTGTAGATAGGTGTTGCAAAACCCTATAATTTCAGCCCCTGAAGACATTTCTAGAATAATTACAGATCGAGTAATTGAACATCGAAAAATCGCTAATTTTCGAGGTTTATATTTTTTTGTGCAAAAAGTTATCAACCGATTTTAATGATCAAAAAATCATTTTATTCGTCTTTTCAAGCACTATAACGTGATATTTTTTGTTTTTACTCAACATATTTTTCGTGCCTAACAGTCGAAAAAAAACTTTTTTCGCACCTTTTTGCAATTTTTTCGCAATGATCCTACAATCGGATTTTGTCCAAAACATTTTCATTCGATTCGTACGTTGTTCTCCTAATCATCACGTTGAGAAAGTGCTGCAACTAATTATTTTAAAAAATCACTTGTTTTTTGCTACCTCGCCTGGACTATACAGAGACTATGTAGCCCTGGTATTAATGATGCAACTAGATAACAGATGATTTAATTGATTGAGATGATTTGAATCAATCAGTTGGTTAAAAGAGTAAATAATAAGGTAATGTATTAATGTAACATATTGAATACACAATAAGAATAAGATTTATCTCTCTAAGGGTTCGAAGAGATAAATTAAAACAAAAAAGTGTAACAAAAAACGTGTTTTCATAGTATTAAGATTCTATACAACAGAATTTCATATACTAATTAAAGATATGTCTATTACGTGTGCATGTATTACACAGACTTACATGGAAAACACTAGCAGATCCCAAACTACTGTCAAGTTTACTAATTTTGCAGACAAGCGTATTTTTTTGCTTATAAATTATTATTATTATTATTCATCATTATACCCTTAAACATTTTTAAAGCACAACATTTTAATGTCACGACTTCAAAACACAAGCTATTTTAGATACAACCACTGATAGAAGAAATTATAGTTGTCTCGTAATGCGGAATTTATGAACTTATTCCCTATTATTATCTAATTGCATAGAATTACATTGAATTTATGGAACTATTTCATGTAATAATTACCTAAGGCAGATATTTCAGCGTGTAGGTGTATTTGTGCAAAATAGTCTGTTTATATGTAAGTGTAGAAACAGTATTATCAATTTTACAGGTACCTTTTACGTTTATGGAAAGTATATTTCTCATATTTTTATCCTTTACAGAATGTTGAGAGAAAATACAAAAGATAAAAAAAAATACCTATCAGGTTTTAATTATTCACATTTAATTAAGTACTTTTTTTGGTAGATAATTATTCGGGTGGAGGACAGCACAAAGTAGACAAGTTGAAATTTTTTTAAATGCCGACGTTTCGACGTTTTATTGACGTCATCTTCAAGGATAAAAAATTAAAATACAGTTGAGTTTCTATGAAAGTTCTAAATGATGAAAATTTGTGAAAGTATACAACAAAAAACATTATATAAAATTAACAAAACTAACAAATTATTATAAGACAAGTTATTCACATTAAAATATGTCACTAATATACAAATATAAATAAGGTTAAAAGTCATTAAAATAAATGTAATTAGCCTAATTTAAAAATCACTTACCTATTTAAGTCGAACAACTTGTATAATATGCTTTATGATAATTACGATCTAAGTATGTACATATTGTCTCAGGCTTATACATTTGCAAATAATTCTATAGTCAACCCTTCGATTGATAGATGAAATATGTTATTAAGAATGGAAATGTTTCTCCTATTTTTTGTTTTGTTTTTTGTTGTACATATATATCTAATATTTGTGTTCCTGTTGTAGTACGGTTTATATAGGATTAGTTAAATGTTTTACATTACTGCGTGTTAGCCCGGTTCCTGTATTATCTGTTTGTATTTTCTTAATAAATAAGAATAAGTCGTGTTTAATTTAGCTGTGTCCGTTTTCATATTGACTGTTTCATTGAGAGATATATGTATAATTTCACTAATCGTGCGTTTGAAGTAGTTGGTCTCTCTGTCAACAATCTGTACATTTGTAAAATCGAAATCGTGATGTTCGTTAAAATGATGTTGTGCTAGGGCAGTTTTTTCATTTTTGTTTTTGTTTTTTTTCCTACAGTCATATTCGTGTTGGTAAATTCTGTTTTTTAAATATTGTTTTGTTATACCAATGTAACATTTATTACAATCTTTACAATCTATTTTATGAACAACATTTGAAGAGTTTATTAGAGTTTTAAACGTCGAAACGTCGGCATTTTAAAAAATTCAACTTGTCTACTTTGTGCTGTCCTCCACCCGAATAATTATCTACCAAAACATAAATCAAGGACATTAACATTACTAATGGATTAAGTACTTTTTTATTTATTTATTTACCAAGTATTACAGAAAACAGATTTAAATTGTTAACACGTATTCGTATTTTTTTGATCGTCAAATATTATATTTAATACCCATAAACATTTTTAAAGCAGAACATTTTAATATCACGACCTCAAAACACTTTATTTATTGTTAAAGCTATTTAACACAGAAGAGTGACAGACTTCCGTCAGTGTAAGTAGAAACAGTATTATCAATTTTACAGTTACCTTTTACGTTTACGGGAAATATGTTTATCATATTTTTATCCTTTACAACATGTTGACAGAAAATATAAAGGATAAAAAATACCTATCAAGTTTTAATTAGCCAATATAATTAATATTGTATTTACCATTGTATTGTAATATTTTTTTGAGGAAGTATTGCAGACCTTAAAAGATTTAAATTGATAACGCTGTGTGTTGTATTAAATTATTTTAAATAAGTACTTCAGTTTGTTTCTTTCAGAGTATCTCGAATTTAAATTACTTTTCTTTGTTCTGCTTTTAAAGTGGAATTATAAAGGAATATAAATGTGCTTTTCAAATAAGCACAGGGAGATTTTTAATAAATATAATTGAAATAGGTACTCGTATATAGAAATCCATAATTGAACAAAAACATGTGGTATGCTTTTTGTATTAAAATTATTAAATTTTTTGGAATACCTACATCAGAAAGGATCTGTTTTTGCGTTTTGTTACATAATTTTATGATAATTGATTTTATTATACGTACCTATATTAGTCAACAAGTGCATTATTCAATTGTACCTTACCAGTTATGTATTAGAATCAGAAATTTGGCAGCTATAGCTTCTTTGATTCGAGTTATATTTTACTTTAACCGGAATGATTAAAGTTCGCTGATTGGCGTGAAAATTAACGAATTTTTAAGAAAACACTTCAATAACAGCTGTTTTTATTGATTTTGACTTTTGTGAAAATATATTCATGCGAAGATTGCGAAGGTCTAAACTCTAAATTCTAATTCAATATTTTTCAATTAGGATACGGATATTTCCATATTTAAACGGGGACAAAGTTTAACGTTGTATTAAATCCATAACAAATAAAAAGGCGTTTAAAATTTGTAATAGATGAAGTGAGATACAATAAACATATGTATTTACTGAAACTGAAAGAAAATAAATTAGAACTAGGTAGCGAGTTGTTATAAGTTATGTCACTGTCAAAATCTGATCATGAAATGGAAACTGCTGTAGAACAAACTACCGACCTAATTATGGCGATATTAGCATAGCATATACAGGTATGCTGTGATATTAGTGTAATGTTCTAAGTATTTTATATTTTTATAAATATTAAAGTCCGAGATGTAGGTACTAAATTGATTTTATTATAATTATTGATTTCTTATTACATGTTTTACTTAGTACGTCTTAAATCTAACTAATTATTCAACCTTTTTCATCACCACTCGCTAGTCCCAGGTAAATCGCTTAGGTTGCACTCCGACATACGTACATAAGTCGAGCTGTCGCATCCGCTAAACGTCGAAGGGATTGACCTGAGACTAGATGCTTAGTAATTAATTATTATTTTACTTAACATACATATATGTAAGTTCACTGAATTAGCACATACACCATAAAGTTGTCGCGCACTGATTGGTCTGAAATCTGCATCTAGTCGGACATTTAACATTTTACATTGATTTATTTTTGATATACCTACGCATAGTTTTATAAAAAAATGTATATAAATTACCTCGAAACTGGTGACTAGCAATAGCAATATCTTTTTTTTTAACAATTAAATACTACTTACTTTAATTATCGTTTTGGAATCTGCATTAGATGCACGAACATTTGAGGGCAGTTGTAGATTCCATAAAGTACACTTTTTATAAAGAGTAGATCGAGTCACCGTTTGGCGATAATAATAACCAAAACCTAAAAAGTGGATTTTATGTACCTACATACCGTGACTGTTCTTGTAAAACGAGGACAACAAAAAAAACAATCGGCGTTCATTTGAAGGAGTGGCACAAAAATATTGACTTAGTGAAGTGATTTTTCACCAATTTTACAAAAGTGGCTATATCTCGAAAACCAACACACTTTTGTCACAATTTTTTTCGTCACATGTTCAGTCAGGACTTGATATGTAACCTCCTTTTAGGTTGGACATTGCTTTTTGGACACTCTGTATATTATGATCTATTATGTAGAATAGATGTAAATAAATATGATTCGCAATGTCGATTTTTCATGAAGGGAGGAAACGATCGTAGAGCGGAAACGATATAACATAAATGTAGGACGGAAAAGGACGTACTAGTTGTTATAGCAACTGACAGGTATTTCGGCGTTTACTTACAAATGAAACGTTATTCCATTCCTAGCATTGGAATGTTTCCTGGTATTACGTTTACCTTATCTCACAGGACAGCAAACCAGTTTAATTACTTTCATTAAACACTTTTATTTACTTCACGCTGACAGAACTGATAGAAATAGTGTGCTTTTCTGCTTCATAAGCGTACTTCAAACACTACTTCCCTCTCTTTTTTTTTAGTTCCATGGGTCTTGGGTCTTGTCGAAAGCTGCAAAACTTCGTGATATCTACACGCATATAAATTTACATACTTATTACAATTAACATAGGTTCACTACTAACCCGTTTTAGAATTATACTTTGTTATAATACAAATCAATGTTTTTTTCTATTGTTTGATATATCAACCTAATCACCCTGAAAGGTTTTCATGTTCTCATTAACATGACAAGGATACTTTCGAGGGTTTCACCTAGTCTTTACTATCTATGACAACTAGGGTCCGGAAAGTGTGACACAAAGCAGGGTCGGCACTATACAAATCTATGACAATTAAAGTATAAACCGTATTATTTAAGTACCTTGTAAATTATATACGCGTGCATTTCTTGCCCGTGCATATGTACGCCACTGACCGCGCCTAGTAACGCTCACTAGCATCCTAGTACGCCGGTTCCGTGCGGGTGCTTGAGATACTTGAACGTAACCCTGGGTTGAGGCACACTTTCCGGACCCTGATGCTAACTAAAGCAATAAATAATCACATTCTAATTAAAAAAATCAGAATGTTCCATTAGAAATTCAAGCCAATTCTTTTTTCAGAAAATTTACTTTAAATTTAAGCTAACGCATGAATTTAGCGTCGTAGTGGGAGGAAGTGTTGTCCCCGATATATTCATAATGATAGAGGCAAAAAAAAAACAATGATTAACTCACTTAAAAATGACGAACATAGAAAATATTATTACTATTTGGATATCGTGCATATCGCGCGAATATCGTTCATATACATATACATACATATAATGGTTTTGTTATTATGTTATGTTTAATAACTGTTAATAGCTCTATGAACTTCTATAATAAAAACTACAAAAAGACATATAATGATGTTTGAACACAGCATTCTTATGCTGTGGTTTGAATTTGATATTTTATTTCCCCGGCCCAGGCCCTATTATACAGGGTGAGTCAGAAAGAATGGGCCAACATTAAACTGGAGATACTAGACATCAAAATATTATGACTGAGCTCAACATGCCTTATACCAATGTCGCTGGTTTAAGAGATACAGTGTGTTTGAAGTTTAAATTTTGTTCTGAAATTTCTCAGTAATTGAGAAAGTTTTGATAGTATAAATCTGAAAATTAGTAGTTTTTTGTTTTTTGATGTGAGAATTACGAATTTTAAGCTTATTTTGACGTGGCTCCTAGAGGGCGCTAGTTTCGCCGTATATTTAAAATATTTTTTTTTTTTTACCATAACTTATATTAAATTATTATATTATTATTTGTGCAAGAGGACTAGCTAGTAATCAGAAAATGCTACGACAATAATTTTCCTAACAGTGAAATACGTTTTATATGTATTTTTGCTCAGGCAAATTTTAACTGACATGAGGCGGCCCGCAGATATCTACATACCCAAAAAAGAAGGCAATCTAATCATAAACTTTGCAGAAATATTTACAATCACTTAGACGAAACTGGATCTTGTCCCCCAAACAGTAACCATTGTACTCCGAAAACTATCACAATGGATGAAGATGGAATTTTATTTCGTATTTCGGAAAATCCAGGTGTGAGTACTCGTTAGTTAAGTGCGACAACGGGGCTAAGCTAATCAATCGTCTATTTGTAGAATTTTTAAAAAAGAAATGCTCGATCCATATCGGTATACTCCGGTTTAGCAGTTATTGCCTCTCGATTTATCAGCTCGCCTATAATTTATTCAGTTTATACAAAATATGCAAACCGAAAACCCACATCTTATCTTATTTACCGATGAGGCGACATTTACTGGACGGGGAGTTTTTAATTGGAGGAACAAACATTTGTGAGATTCCGAGAATCCACATCCTGTAAAAGAAAGACATTTTTAACGTGAGTTTAAGGTGAACATTGGTTGTGGTGTAATTTCTAATTTTGTCATTGGACCTTTTGAATTGCCACCCAATCTAACTGGACCTCGGTACTTAAACTGTCTTCAACATCATTTAAACGAGCTCCTAGAAGATGTACCACTCGCATTAAGAAAAAAACGTGGTTTATGCAAGACGGAGCGCCACCACATTTTGCCTTGCCAGTACGTCAATATTTACATGAGTATTTTCGTCATCGGTGGATTGGCCGTGAAGTGAATTTGTTTTGCCACCGAGAAGTCCAAACCTAAACCCTCCGGACTTCCCTTTATGGTCAAATTTTAAGATTTTAGGTTATCAGGAAGGAGTTAATTATCTTCAGGAGTTGCGGCAGAGAATACAAGAATCCACGAACACATTTAAAAATAATAGAAACAATTTGTTTAACATTCAGAGACCAGAGCGCCATCTAGAAGCAACGTCAAAATAAGCCTAAGATTCGTAATTCTCACACCAAAAAACATAAAACTACCAATTTTCAGATTTGTACTATCTAAACTTTCTTAAGGGAGGATTCCCTTTTGTAATACTAAAAACGCTGCTTTTTAAAAAAAATATTTTATTAATGTAGCAATTTTTTTTCAGTTTTTCTTAAGTTTTACACAAAAGCTCGCTGCTCGTCCTCGACCATAACGCCGTTCGGATTCTCTCGGTTGCTGGTTGGCGTAATATCTAAACACTAAATCATCTAAAACAAACAGTTGAAATGACATTTTACTTTACGTAAATATGGCTATCGTATGAAGAACCAAAAAAAAAAATAATAATAATAATTGAAGAAATGGTGACTTGTCAAACAGAAATTGTCAATTTTGGCCTCAAAATTTTCTATATTTTTTGTAGTTTAAAAAAAATTGGTAGCACTTATAGTTTTCATTGTTCATCATACGATAAAATAACGTTTGCTCGAAATACACAATTTAAAGTCAATCGATTCATTAGTTTTAGAGATATCGTGCCAACCAGTCATGAAAAAAGCATAGAAACGCATTTAAAGTTTTTAGTAAGTATGCAGTTTGTGTAAAGCCGACATCGGCCAGTTGTGAAAAAGGACAAATGCTACACTTCTCGTTCTAACAACCATCATAGGTGGTGAGAGGGCCGGCATATTTCCCTCACTAGCTTGGATGCGTGTGCAGTTGCTTCTTATCTGTCGTCTCATTTCTGTACTTTTCCATAACTGGCCGATATCTGCTTTACACACACGGTATATCAAATACTTACCGTATTTATTTGTTAATCGTCTATACCAGGGCCATCATACAATACACCTTCCTCCTCTTCTTTTGTTAATGCACTACCTTAGCATTACGATCCATGTAATCATATGTGTTCGTTTGGAGCGCTCTGCCGCGCACTGCAAATTCTAGCTGTCCACCGAGTAGATTTATGACTTATAACTTCGGCAATTTTAAGAATTGTGATTTCAAGTTTGGTACACTTATTATTATGACCTTAAACTACAAGAATCCGTCGGAAAAAAATTTTTTTTGGTCCAACAAACGGGAATCCCCCCTTAAATATTAAGAAATTTCAGAATAAAATTTGACCTTTGAACACGCTGTATCTCTTAAACCAGCGAATTCGTATAAGGCATGTTGAGCTCAATCATAATATTTTGGTATCTAGTATCTCTAGTTTAGTGTTAGCCCATTCTTTTGGACTCACCCTGTATACTCGTATGTATATTTTTAAATATTTTGTAGGACGTTGCTTTTTTAATTTTTTCAACTTCAGTCCACTTAGGACAAAATTAAAAACCTACCTAATTACGTTTATGTATCTGTGTTCAGTGTTCGAAGTATAACAAGGTATAATTTCATTTCAGCAGGTCAAGTCTTTGCCGATCGATTGGTAACGTCCCAGATTATCGCTTCCAATTTTCATAACGGGTAGCTACTAGCTATGGTCAATTGACCACATTCAAGAAAAATCGTTAGTGGGTAATCATTTCGCTCAGTAGCAAGAAACAGAGACCCTGGTCTGGAGTAAAATTGAATTTATGTTGTTTCTGACAACCGATTTTATTTCAGCGTAGTCGTTGAATTATTATATTATGGTATAAAATGCCAATGAAATTATGAGACAGGTTCGTCACAATTTTTGCAGATTTCAGTATGTAAAATTAAAATTTGAGGAGCACAATGTGTTTAAGTAAATGCCATACCTTCTGAAATAATAATATAATAATAAATATGGCTGCACTTTTTGCTGTAGTTTAGATACATAGGTATATAAAATATAATTATTGGAAATTAAATAGGAAATTGTACTACATACTAAGATTCAAAATAATTATATGTCCAAACAAAATCAATAATTGTGAAAATATGTTACTCACAAAAGTAAATAGAACGTGTAGCGAGGTGTTCAATGTGTGGCAAGAAAGACATTGCTAAAAGAATAAAACTTGTCTAGTGTATGTCTTTCTCCTGACATTCAGACGTTATAATTGATTGTCTATAAATGCATTTCTTTGCAATAAATTAATATCCATGTTTGATACAACTCGATTGACTCGAAAATAACACAAATTGTACTATTGTTTGAAAACCTGTAACAGTAACATTAGCACAATTATTTCCATGGAATACTATTGAAGTCGAATTATTTATTACAAGTTATCAGTGAATTAAAAAAAACGCTAAATAACTGAAAAAACTATTAAATATGTGTATAGGGAATGCTCATATAGATTGCAATGCAGAATTTAATTCCACATGAAATGTGAAGTAAAATATGGGCTATTTTATTTACAAAATTTGAGTTTGAGTGGTTTAAAGTTGGGCTAAATGATAGTTCAATTTTAAACACCTTGTACATAATCGAGGAATAATAAAAACATGTTTGCATAGCTTTAGGGTTCTATTAATTATAGTGTTAATACCGATACTTAATTTTCCAAAATGACCACTACAGTTAGTTTCAAATATCATGGCGTTAATGAACAAGATGTGAAAAAACCGGAAATAACTCAAAAACAGTGAATGACAGGGTACAGGGAAATTCCATGGAAATGTACCTAAAATAAAGGTAGAATCGAAATATACAATAAAAAAGGTAGGTACTTATATTTAGATCTATTAGCTTATGTGTAACAACTCGAGATTTAGATAGTATCCAGTTTTTTACGTGATTTACAAACATCATTAATTAGTTTATTTTTTTTAGCTCAAAAGAAATGGTAGCTGAAATAATCTTCATTTTCTGATATATATTTTAAAATTTTGATATAGGATGCTGTGCCCAAGCTTATTATATTAATAGTATGATATGAAACTAATAATAGGTATAGAAAGAAATAATTAATAATTATTTAGGCACCCTGTATTTGAATACTTATCATGACCTGTAAATCAGATATATTAATATAATTAAATTGAAGATCAAATACTTTTGTAACCAGAGTATATGAGCGTTTAGAAAAATAAAACACACCAAAGTATGTTTGGTATATTATATAGTGGTCATCGAATGTTAGTATCATATGGGGAATATTTATATTGAAATGTTTTTTGCTAACACAGGCCGATAAGATTTTAACCCAAAAACCAGAATATATTTTTCCAAAGGTTTTGATGCGCTGAATCAGAATCCGAGATCCAAATCTCTCAATTAGCTCTGGTTTTCGAGATATCCTAATCTAAAAGTGCAAAAAAAAGGGGTTTTGGTCTATATTTGAAGTTATGTAGCATCGTAATTTTTTTTTCTCAAAAAAACTATGAACAACATCTTAAAGTACATGCCTTGCCCTTTTAAACGACATCGAGTTTACTCAAATATCTTTTTTTTCGCTGCGATATCGCATTTTGAAATTTTTTAGTTTGTGAATTTCGCTATAATTGAAAACCTATTAAGGATCGCGTGTACATCAAAGAGTGTCTTGGTTTTTTGATTAGGAAACACTGAAAATGTTTGAAATTCAATAACAGGTCAATGGTTTCTTTTGTAAAGACTTGCTCGTTCAGAATCCAAGGTCAGATTTTCAAAAATTTTCGATGAAAATTTTTAGTGTACATAGTTATTTCGTTAATATTTGATTTTTCCGTTTGTGTTATGTCTAAAGTTATTTTTAATTGTTCATTGTTTAACAGAATACGTATAGTCAATGATGTTATCAGTAGCAAACAATATATTTTTTTTGTTTTTGTTTGTATGTTATTTTCTAAATTTTTTGTTTTTTTTGTTTGCTTTTGGCTTTTGGTGTGCTTTTGACTTTAATTTGTAAGTCTTTAACATAAATTTTTGATTCTGGAATTGTAGGAGGTTCTAGTCGATTCTCGTTTTGTTTTTGATTTCGCAATTTCGTTCATTGTTTTGTTGGTTTATTTTTTTTGTATATTATTCACTTTCGTGAATAATACTGGCATTAATTGCATGGTTATTTAGGTAATCATTGGGCAGACCTCATGATCTGCAGTTTGATAACAAGATTTGCTATTTATATTGCCGGTAATTATTTGGAATGGAGTATAATGGGTACTTTTGTGCATACAATTATTATAAGAAATTACTACCCTTTTCATGAGGGCTGTAGGTGTCTTATTTGATATATTTTCTAATTTTAACGTACGATATTTTTCGATTAACGTCGAATGAAGTCTTTCGACTGGTGAATTGCTTTGTGGATGTTGTAGTGTAGTGAAATGTAAAGTAATACCATATTGTAGAGCGAATTCTTCAAATATCCATTCCATTTTTTAATTCTCCTCCACTATCTGAAGTGATTTTGTTTGGGACTCCAAAATGAGAAAAGAACATGAGAAGACTATCAATTATTTCTTTAGCATTCAAATCAATTGGATATTCCTGTGCATAACGGCTAAATGAGTCAATTATTGTTAAGAATTTTTGTCGATCAATTTCGAAGGTGTCAGTATAAAGATGGTCAAAGGGTTTTTCTCCAATAGGGGTTAAGTTAAATACAATTTTATTTGGGTCTTTCATATTTGACTTTTTGGCAGATTTCACAAGTGTTTATAAAATCTCTAACTGTTGAAGTTATGTTGGGCCAGTAGTAATGATGTTTTATTGTTAGTGTGGTTTCTATAATACCACTATGTGTACCTTTTAGTTATGTGAGCGTCTCTTAGTATCTCTCTAATTTGATTCTGATCTTCGATATCTGTTACATAATTTGTTTTAACTAGTCTAAAGCTATTATTATTAAAATATTGTTGTAATATAGGTTCAATATTCAAATTTTCACGGGGGTCAATCAATATGACGTATAATTATTTTGATCTCAAATAATTTTCAAAGAAGTCTATTATGTCTCAACTGGATATTTCGTTTTTATTATTTTGGAATATTTAAAATAGGGTTTTCTGTACTCGTATGTGTTATAGAACTATTAGTGATTTTCATTGTCAAAATTAGGTGGATTAATTTGTACATCGGAAATGATGTTAATTTTATTTAAATTGTCTTGTATTTCTGACAGATTATTGGATAGATTAGTAAAAAAAAAACTGGACGTCTTCCACGAAACACCGAACTACTACAATTTTTCTCGACGCGCGTTTCGCCAACCAAGTTGGCATCTTCAGGAGAAAACAAGGAGAAGATTAAAACAGTTTTAATCTTCTCCTGAAGATGCCAACTTGGTTGGCGAAACGCGCGTCGAGAAAAAATGTAGTAGTTCGGTGTTTCGTGGAAGACGTCCAGTTTTTTGTTTCTACGCCGAAGGTTGTTTCTACCCACTCCAGGATAGATTAGTGTTTTCGTTATTGGTTTCATTTAAAATTCGGGCTAAGTCTTCGTCATTTATTTTCTGTAATTGATTGGTAAATTTGGAATCAATATTTACAATTAAGGAATTATTGTATTAGTGATTGATAGGGCGAATTTCTACCCTAGATAAGCCATCGGTTACTACGTTTTCTGAACCTTTACGATATAATATTTCATAGTCATACTCGATTAGTTTTAATTTTCAATTGTGTGAGTCCCAGTGTGTTCAATTGTGTGAGTGATTTCCAACGTGTGAGTCTCGAATTGGTTCTTTAAGGTTATTAATCCAAGTTGAGGGACGGTGATCTGTAATGATAGCAAATTTTCTCCCATATAGGTACAGGCGGAAGTGTTTACAAAAATTTACTATACTTAATAGCTCTTTTTCTATCTTCGAGTAATTCTTTTCGGCGTCGTTGAGGGTTCGCGATATATATGCTATTGGCTTAACTGAACCTAAAGATTATTGGGAAAGAACTGCCCCTTTGAAAAATTCGGGTATTGGAGTAACGGTTCGTTACTTAGTAAAGTTTTACATGTTTCTAAAGCCTCGAGAAATTCTTTGTCATGTGACCCTTTTGTAACAGCGTGTTAGTGGTTTCGTTTTTTTTGGCAAAATCTCGTATAAATTTTCTATAAAAACCATACCAAAAAAAAATTTTAATCTCTCTGAGTTTTTGGCAACGGGAATTTACTAATTGCTTCAATTTTACGTGGAATTGGTTTTATGCCATTAGTCGTTATTATGTGTCCCAAAAATTCGACGTTTTGACGGACGAATTCCGTCTTATCTAACTGTATTTTGAAATTTACTTCGCGCAAGCGCTGAAATACTAACGTATGGTGTTTTGTGTGTTCCTCGAGACTTGGATTGAAAATAATATCATCTATGTATGTTGTGGTGAAAACACCAGTAGCATGCATCGCCGGCCGGTCAACCGTACAGCAGCACAAGTATTATTCACCGACACGTCACCGCGATGCGTAAGCCTCGAGGACATTCCACAAGCGTCGAGCTTTTTCGAGCGGCCGTCTCGATGCGATTTTCTCGAATGGTGGAGATTGAACCGGCACGATCGAGAGCTCGTTCGATTCGAATAAATAACCGGGACTTGACCAGAGGTCTCCAGTCTCTCTTCTATATTACGCGTCGCGGTCTTCGTAAGAGAATCGAATATAAATTGTATAAAAATAAGTTAGTGTTAGTAACATAGTGTTTAAGTCGTATATGTATTTGTTAAATAAATAGTCTTAGTTGAAAGTGCGAGTTTAATTTTTCACACCTTACGAACCCGTAGTGAACAAAACGTTACATTGGGGTCAGGTGTGAGTGTGAAAAAAAACTGAACAGTAAAAACATTTAAATAAATAAATTCGCGATAAATAAATTAATGGCTTCAAGACAGGTGTTTTTAAAGGACCTTAAAGTGGCGGATTTGAAAAGGGAACTCTAAGAACGGGAGTGTGAAACCACCGGGAAAAAGGCCGATCTGCAAAACAGACTTAGAGAAGATCTGGAAAATGAAGGTGAAAATCCCGACACAGATTTATTCGAAATTGCTGGCGACATAAATTCGACATTACAAAGTTTGGAGTACAAATTATTAGAAAAATTTGGAAATTTGAAAGAAAGTCTGGAATAAGAACTTCAGGAAACGTCTGGAAACTTAAGAGGGATGGAGCAAAACTTAAAAGAGGGATGGAGCAAAAGTTGGTCGAAAATTCCACTAAAATGCAACATAAGCTAGAGGAAACATCTGGAAAATTAGAACAGCAGTTAGGGAACTTAGATAAAAAAAACACTGGAAAAGTATACAACTTTAGAAAAGAGAATTATAGTTGCCTCCAGAAACCAATAGGCGAATATGTGGACAGAAAATTTGGAGAAATTGAAAATAAGTTGGTCACCGTAGAAGAAGTATTCCAGAATAAGTTTCTAGAAATGGAAAGAAAATTTGTAACACTGGGTTTAGAAAAAGGGGAACAACAAGTGGTCAGTCCTATGTTAAGTCACCTGGTAGCGACATTAATAAATTGAGTAAACCCGGCTCAAGTAGTTACATGGAAATTTCGAAAATTCGCATGAAACCACCACAGTTTGATGGTAAGAGCACCTGGGTTAATTATCTACGGCATTTTGAGGCTGCAGCGAAGGCAAATGGTTGGTCGTTGGCGGTGAAAGCTACAGCGCTGACGTTGGCATTACGCGGAGATGCCACGGATATATTGCAGATGCTTTCGCTTGAAGAACAAGAGGATTACTATCAACTAGTCCGACACCTCTAAATGCGATATGATCAGTCCCATCTCAAGCATGCCTAACCTGCCACGCGCAGTTGAAGAACTGCTGTCAGAAAAATAATGAATCACTGCAGGAATTTGAAGCGGACATAGCGCGGTTAGTTCGTTTGGCATATTCATCTACGCCGGAGAATGTTATGGAACGATTAGCCGTGCAGGCATTTTTAGATGGTCTGCGTGATACTGAGGCCCGTCAAGCTCTGACTCTCGCTCGTCCCAGCAAGTTGGCGGATGCCTTGGCGCAAGCTTTGGAATTCGAGGCCGCTAAACAAAGTTGTAGAGGTCAAGCTAAGGTCCGTAAGATGGAGGAAAATGTTGAAGAAGGAACATGTAATGAAGCAGAGATTATGCGCGTCGTCGAGGACATGTGGGAAAGGAGGTAAATTTGGTGCTGGAATTGCGGTAAGCTAGAAAATGTCCGTAGTAGCTGCCCTAGAAATAAGGAAACGTCACCTTCGTCGGAAAACTAAAAGAGGTTGACCGTATGGGGCAATCGTCAACCTCTAAGAAGCAAGCCCCAAAGAAAATAGCACGAGTCGCATCTCTTCAACATCCGTCTAATAGTGTTTTTGTCGATGGACCACTCGATGGAAAATAAAGACTGCTGCTATTAGATACGGGTGCAACGAGAACCATTATTAGACCAGATATTGTTGGAAGAGCGGCAAGAATTACTCCGACCAGCTGGCGACTACGAACTGCAACCGATTCGCGGTGCAAGCTACCATTCGCGGTGAGATCAATGTCACAATTGTCATTGGAAACGTGTCGTTTGAACATCGAGCACTGGTAGCTGAAATTGAGGATGAACTTATTCTTGGAATGGATTATGAATACCAAGAGATTTGAACTGAACTTCAAGAATAATGTTCTGAAAATAAATGGTGAGGAAATCATACCACATCTAAAGACGGAGGAAACAATTCGAATTGTCCTGGCAGACGATACGGCAGTGCCAGAACGAAGTGAAATGATCTTGATCTTGACGCTCACTTGGATGGTAACGCGTGTTTTGGAAATATAATGGTGTTTGAGCCAAGACCTCACGACGGCGAGGTAGCAAGGGGAATCGCTTTGTAGGAAAAGCTCTGTTGCTTACGGAGAAAACAGTGCCGGTGAGAATAATGAACCTTAATCATCACCCAGTAAATCTAAGAAAAGGAATCGTTTTAGGGTACTGTTCTTCGGTTTCCTCCGTCATTCGAAAATTAGATACTCAAGAAAATTCAGTTAGGAAGATTACAGGCGAGTTAGCAAACCTCCTATCATCTTCCTCAAGATCCTTAAGAAGTGATCAAATGACGAAACTAAGGAGTCTTATTACTAAGTATGCGGACATTTTCGATAATGAGCAAGGAGGAAAGGGCAGAACAAATGTAATCCGACACAAAATCGACACTGGCGACGCCCGACCCATCCGACAAACAGCAAGAAGGTTGCCATCAGCCAAACGCGAGGAAGCCGATAAAATCGTGCAGGACATGGAGAAAGATGGGGTTATTAACCAACCTAAAAGCCCGTGGCGGCACCACCAAACCAAGATGGCTCAACTAGATTTTGTGTGGATTACTGTCAACTGAACAACGTGACAAAAAAGGACAGCTATCCGTTGCCTAGAATCGATGACACCTTGGATACTCTATCAGGATCAAAGATCTTCTCAACCGATCTTCTCAAAGACTCGAAGAGTGGATATTGGCAAGTTGAGTTGGCACCCCGGGATCGTGAGAAAACTGTGTTTACTTTGGGTACAGGACTATGGCAATTTACCGTAATGCCGTTTGGATTATGTAACGCTCCGGCAACCTTCGAGAGGCTGATGGAAACAGTGTTAAAAGGACTCTCTTGGAAGACATGTCTTGTGTATCTTGACGACATCACCGTGGTTGGAAAATCTTTTGAGGATCACATGAAAAATCTGGAGGAGGTCTTTCAACGTTTACGAACTTCTGGCCTAAAGCTTAGTCCGAAGAAATATCATCTATTCCAGAAGGAAGTGAAGTATCTGGGCCATGTTGTTTCCAGTCACGCGATGGCAGTGGATGACCAGAAGATCAGAACAGTGCGAGAATGACCAGTACCCGGCAATAAGCATGATCTACGAAGTTTCCTCGGGCTATGCACTTACTATCGTCGATATGTGCCCTGACTTGCCAACATTACCAAGCCGCTGACCCAACTCACGGAAGGGGAACGACGATTCCAATAGGACGATGAATGCAGTGAAGCGTTTCGACATTTAAAGGGAGCGTTAACGAGTGCACCCATCCTGAGCTATCCTCTCCCAAATGGAAAATTCATTTTGGATACCGATGCCAGTAATGTAGGTTTGGCAGTAGTTTGGTCTCAGATTCAGGACGGCCAAGAGAAGGTTATTGGATACTTCAGTAAAACCTTATCGAAACCTGACCGAAACTATTATGTTACCAGGCGTGAGCTACTGGCAGAAGTGAAATCTGTCGAACACTTCTATAAATGCCTGTATGGGAGAAAATTCTTGCTGAGAACGGACCATGCGGCGCTAAAATGGCTTCTACAGTTCAAGAATCCTGAAGGTCAAGTAGCCAGGTGGATAGAACGACTCCAAGAATTTTATTTCGACACAGAACATCGTGCAGAAAAAGTTCACCGCAACTCTGATGCGTTATCCAGAAGACTCTGCTTTGAAAATTGCAAGCATTGTCAGCGGGTAAAAGAATAGGACATCTTAGTATACAGAACAACGGTGGTGAACGATGATTAGCAGGTCGGAGGAGGTTCTAAAAGATCAAGAGAATGACCCGAATCTGAAACCCATTGTGAAGAAGGAAGGTCAGAAACCCACTTGGGAAGAAGTATCACGGTACTCGCCAACAGTAAAGTCGTACTGGGCTCAGTGGTATTCCCTCGTCTTATGTGATGGACTCTTAAAATACGTTCTGGAGAAAACATATGGTACCAAAGAGCTATAATCCCCAGAAACAGAGTGCCCGAGGTATTGGAGGAAATTCACAATGGAAGCACTGGCGGACACCTAGGAGTGACAAAGACGCTGGGGAAAGTTAGAGATCGTTTCTATTGGGTAAACTGCACTACTTACGTCAAGGAGTCGTGCAAGAAATGTGTGGTGTGCGCTGCAAGTAATGGTCCACAACGGCATCCGAAAGCTCCAATGCGTCAATACAACGTGGGTAGTCGAATTGGTGTACCTCTGGAATTACACTCGGACCAGGGAAGAAATTTCGAGTCGATTCTGTTTCAGAATATCTGCCGCACACTCAACATCCGTAAGACGAGGACAACTGCGCTACACCCGCAGTCAGATGGAATGGTAAAGCGAATGAATAGGACCATCAACCGGTACTTATCCAAAGTAGGTTCCCACCACCAGAGGGACTGGGACCAGTTTCTCCACCTGTTCCTACTAGCCTACCGGTCGTCAGTCCATGGAACAACGGGGCAAACACCTGCAAGCATCGTCATGGGCCGTGAACTACGTCTACCCTGTGACTTGAACTTCGGCTGTACACCAGGGGACGTCATGGCTGAAGAGGACTACGTCAGTACTCTACGCCAGAGAATGGACGACATCCACGAACGAGTCCGTTCGAGTATCCAGGGTGCCAGCGACCGCATGAAGGAGACCTACGACATTAACGCCAACGATGGGAGGTACCAGCCTGGCAACCAAGGCTTGTTATATAACCCACAACGTAGTCGTGGGTTATCGCCAAAACATGGAAGGGAAGGTCAGTATGAGGTCGTCACCCGGATTAACGATGTAATCTACCGGATCCAGAAATTACCAAGAGGGAAGCCCAGGGTGGTCCACTTCAACCGTTTAGCTCCTTTCGCCGAAAACAATGACGAACAAGCTGAAGCCAGAGTTCGACACGTCAGTCCGCCAGACAGCGAGCCTAGGTGTTTTCGTTCCAACGGCCAGAAAGCTCGCTACGGTGTAACGCGAAAAGAACCACGTGACCTGTTCCAGGCTCCTACTAACTTCTGTCTTGCCCATTGTGTAGCATCAGATCTCCGAATGTCCCGAGGGATTGCACTTACCTTCAAGAAGGCGTTTGGACAATTGGAGGTGTTACGCAGACAAAGACCAGAGGTTGGAGGAGTCCTTGAAATCACCGTGGGCTAGCGAGAGAATGAGAGGTCCGTCTTCTATTTGGTGACCAAGCAGCTTTTGCACCACAAACCAACTTATCAAAATGTCTGGGACACACTAGTTGAACTGAGGGATGTGCTCCTGTCCCAGAATATAAGCAGTTTGGCGATACCGAAGATAGCCAGCGGACTAGATGGCCAGGATTGGAGGGTGATAAGAAGTATGTTGGAAGTCCTTTTCCAGTTTACTGGAATCGAAATCCTGGTATGCTGCTACAACCCCAGGAAATCGTCCAACGAGAGAACTGTAGACTGTTTCTTCTACCGGACGTCTCGATGCAAGAATGGGCCACGCTGCAGATATCGTCATGGACCAGAGGATGATGGTACAATTCAGGACGAAATGTCTTTAAGGAGCAACCGTACAGTAGCACAAGTATTATTCACCGACACGTACCGCGATGCGTAAGCCTCGAGGACATTCCACAAGCGTCGAGCTTTTTTCGAGCGGTCGTCTCGATGCGATTTTCTCGAATGGTGGAGATTGAACCGGCACGCTCGAGAGCCCGTTCGATTCGAATAAATAACCGAGACTTGGCCAGTGGTCTCCAGTCTCTCTTTGATATTACGCGTCGCGGTCTTCGTAAGAGAATCGAATATAAGTTGTATAAAAATAAATTAGTGTTAGTAACATAGTTTTTAAGTGGTATTTGTATTTGTTAAATAAATAATGTTAGTTGAAAGTGCTAGTTTAATTTTTCACACCTTACGAACTCGTAGTGACATTTTTTGTTTTTTTTTTTTTTTTTTTTCTGTTTTCCAAAATCTCCCCCCCCCCCCCGGAAATAAAAAAAGGGGTTTTTGGGGGGGTGCCCCCACCCCCCCCCTATGAGACCCCCCCCCCCCCCCCCCCCCAAAAAAAAAAAAAAAAAAAAAAACCCCCCCCCCCCCCCCCCCCCCCTCCGGGGGCCCCCCCCCCAACCCCCCCCCAAACCGGAAGGGGGGGGGGAGGAACCACCCCCCCCCCCCCCTTTTTGTCGCGGGACCCCCCCCCCTCCCCCCCCCCCCCCTAAAAACCCCCCCCACCCCCCCACCCCCTCCCCCCCCCCCCACCAGGAGACCCCCCCCCCCCCCCCCCCCCCAAAATACCCCCCCCCCCCCCCCTTTGGGAGGTGGGGAGGGAGGCCCCCCCCCCCAACCCCAAACCCCCAACAAAATGGGTAAAAAACCGCCCCCGCAGAGAAAGGGGGCCCCCCCCCCACAAAACCCGCCCCCCCCCCCCCCCCCCCCACACACTTTTTTTTCGCCCCCCCCCCCTTGGGCCGGGGGGGGAAAAGGTTTTGTCCCGCAAAAAATTCCCCCCCCCCGCTTGGGGGGGAGCCCGGGGGGGGAGGGCCCCCCGGGGGGGGCCCCCCCCCCCGGGGGGGGGAAAAAAGGCGGGGGGGGGGGTGGTTTGCCCGGTCCCCCCCCCCCCCCCCCCCCCCCCCCAAAAACAACCCCCCCCCCCGGGGGGGGGGGGGGGCCCCCGCGGGGCCCGGGGGGGGGGGGCAAAAAACCGCCCACCCCGCCAAGGGGGGGGGGGGGGGGGCCCGGGGGGGGGGGGGGGGGGGGGGGGGGGGACGGGGGGGGGGGGGGGGCCGCCCCCCCCGCGGGCCCCCCGCCCCCCCCCCCCCCCCCCCCCCCCCCCCCCCCCCCCCCCCCCCCCCCAAAAAAACACTCCCCCCCCCGTCCTGGGGGGCCCCCCCGCGGCGCGGGGGGGGGGAAAAAAAAAAAAAAAAAAAAAAAAAAACCCCCCCCCCCCCCCCCCCCCCCCCCCCGCCCCGCCCACACACACCCCCCCCCCCCCCCCCCCCCCGCCCCCCGGCCGGCCTCCCCCCCCGCCCGCCCGCCGGCCGGGCGGCGGGCGGCCCGGGCGCCCCCCCCCCCCCCCCGGCGGCCCCCCCCCCCCCCCCCCCCCCCCCCCCCCCCCCCCCCCCGCCGCCCCCCCCCCCCCCCCCCCCCCCCCCCCCCGGGGGGCCGGCCCCCCCCCGGGCGCGCCCGGCCGCCCCCCGGGCGGCCCCCCGGGCCCCCCCCCCCCCCCCTTTTGGGCGGCCCCCCCCCCGGGGGGGGGGGGGGGGGTTTGGGGGTTGGGCCCTCTATATGCCCCCCCCCCCCCCCCCCCCCCCCCGGGGGGGCCGCCGCGGGGGGCCCCGGGGGCGGGGCCTCCCCCCCCGGGGGGGGCCGGGGGGGGGGCCGTTCCTTCTCTCCCCCCCCCCCCCCCCCCCCCCCCCCCCCCCCGCGCCCCCCCCCCCCCCCCCCCCCCCCCCCCCCCCCCCCCCCCCCCCCCCCCTCCCGGGCGGCCCCCCCCCCGGGGGCGGGGGGGGCCCCCCCCCCCCCCGCGCCCCCCCCCCGCCCCGCCCGCCCCCCCCCCCCCCCCCCCCCCCCCCCCCCCCCCCCCCCCCCCCCCCCCCGCGGGGCGGGGCCGGGCCGCCCCCCCCCCCCCCCCGCCCCCCCCGGGGGGCGGGGGGGCGGCGCCCCGGCCCCCCGCCCCCCCCCCCCCGCCCCCCCCCCGGCCCCCCCCCCCCGCCCCCCCCCTCGCCCCCGCCCCCCCCCCCCCCGGCCCGTGCCCCCCCCCTCCCCCGGCCCCCCCCCCCCCCGCCCCCGCCCCCCCCGGGTCCCCCCCCCCCCCCCCCCTCCGCCGGCCCGGGGGGGCGGGGGCGGCCCGGCCCCCCCCCCCGGCCCGCCGGGGCCGCCCCCCCCCCCCCCCCCCCGCCCCCCTCCGGCCCCCCCCCCCCCCCCCCCCCCGTTGCTCCCCCCCCCCCCCGCCCCCCCCCCCCCCCCCCCCCCCCCCCCCCCCCCCCCCCCCCCCGGGGCCCGCCCGCCCCCCCGCCCCGCCGCCCCCCCCCCCGGGCCGCCCCCCCCCCCCCCCCCCCCCCCCCCCCCCCCCCCGGCGGCCGGCCCGCCGCCCCCCCCCCCCCCCCCCCCCCCCCCCCTCCGGCGTCTCTCCCCCCCCCCCCCCCCCCCCCTCCCCCCCGGGCCGGTTCTTCCCCCCCCCCCCCCCCCCCCCGGGGGGCGCCGCGCCCCCCCGGCGCCCCCCCCCCCCCCCCCCCCGCCCCCGCCCCCCCCCCCCCCCCCCCGCCCGGCCCGCCCGGCGCCCCCCGCCGCGCGCCGGGGCCCCCCCCCCCCCCCCCCCCCCCCCCCCCCCCCCCCCGCCCCGCGGCCTCTCCCCCCCCCCCCCCCCCCCCCCGCGCGCCCTGGGGGGTGGCGTGGGGGGGGTTTGGGGGTTTTTTCCCCCCCCCCCCCCCCCCCCCCCCCCCCCCCCCCGCCGGGCGGGGCGTCCCCCCCCCGGGCGGGGCCGGGTTCGTTTTTTTGGGGTTTCGTTTTGGGCGGGGGCCCCCCCCCCCCCCCCCCCCCCCCCCCGGCGGGCGGGGCGGGCGGCGGCGCCGGGGGGGTGGGGGGGGGGGTCCGGGGGCGTTGGGGGGGGTGGCGGGCCCCCCCCCCCCCCCCCCCCCCCCTCCCTGGGGTTGTTTTTTTCTCCCCCCGCGGGCCTCTCCCCCCCCCCCCCCCGGGGGGGGGGGGGGGGGGGGGTTTCCTCCCCGCGCCCCCCCCCCCCCCCCCCCCCCCCCCCCCCCCCCCCCCCCCCCCCCCCGCCCCGCGGGCCGGCCCGGGGGGCGGGGCGGCCGCCCCCCCCGCCCGCCGCCCGGCGTGCTTCGTTTGTCTTCCCTCCCGCTCCTTCCCCTCCCCCCGCGGCCCCCGCCCCTCCCCCTCCCCTCCCCCCCCCCCCCCCCCCCTCCCTGCCCCCCCCGCCCCCCTCCCCCCCCCCCCCCCTCTCCCCGCCCGGCGGCGGGTGTTTTGGGCTTGGTTCTTCCCTTTGGTTTCCTCCCCCCCCCCCCCCCCCCCCCCCCCCTGGCGGGCGCCCCCCCCCCCCCCCCCCCCCCCCCCCCCCCCCCCCCCCCCCCCCCGGGCCCCCCCGCCGCGCGCCGGGCCCCCGCCCCCCCCCCCCCCCCCGGCCCCCCGCGCCCCCCCCCCCGCGCCCGCCCGCCCCGCCGCGGGCCGGGCGCTTGGGGGGGTGGGTGCTTTGGTTTGGGCGGCCTTCCCCTCCTCTCCTCCTCCCTCCTTGTTTTTTTTTTGTTTTGGTTCTTTTTTTTTTTTTTTTTTGGGGTGTGGTTTTTTTGTTTTTTTTGTGTTGTTTTTTTTTTTTTTTTTTTTTTTTTTTTGTTTTTTTTTTTTGGTTTTTGTTTGTTTTTTTTTTTGTTTTTTTTGTTTTTTTTTTTTTTTGGTGTTTTAACAAAACGTTACAATATTATTAATTTGGTCTCTAAAAATAAACTCCATTGGCCTCAGAAACGTGCTAGGACTGTTCTTGAGCCCAAACGGCATGCGTTTGAACTCGAAGTGCCCGTGCGAAACATTACGAATGTCGTGCATTAAAGGCAGTTTTCTTTATTGAATTAGGGTCCATAGGTATCTGATGGAAACCTTGGGCTAAGTCAAGTGTCGAAAAATAGCAACATTTACCTAAACCGTCTAGTATATCGTCAATATTTGGTATCGGGTATCGGTCGTTTAAAGTTTTGTCTTTGACTTTACGGTAGTCAATAACAATCCTCCACTTATGTTTGCCAGAAGCATCTTGTTTCTTTGGGACAATCCAGATCGGTGAGGACCACGGGCTATTACTGTGTTGAATTATCCCATCGTCTAACATTTTATTGATTTGTCTTTTTATTTCCTGTTTATGGACAAACGGAAACCTATAATTCTTCGCTTGAACTGGAATTTCATCTATCGTGTTGATAACTTGTTTTATTTCGCTAGTAAAAGTCAATTTGGAGTTTTCATTATGAAAAATATCGGAATATTTGGAAATTAGTTTTGAAATAGGGGATTTTTATTCGCGATTCATATGAGACTTTCTTATTTTATTCATAAGCCCATTGTGATTGAATTGTTGAATATTTTCATAAGGTTCAATACAATTTTCGATGTTATAAATGTCATAAGAATTTAAGTCTATATGATTACATGGAATGGGTGAATCAAAGGAGTAACATACAGTATGATCAGACTGATTGTGAATTTCAAAGCGTACTTTTCCATTTTCTGCTTGAATTACTATTTCTGGGATCCAAAGTTCGTTAAATCGTGATTCTGGAATAATACATTCCCCACAGGGTTCAGATATCGGGAAATCTCTGAAAGATACTAGAGAAAGGTGGTATTTCAATTTTGTATTGATTAGCAAAGCTAATACATATGTATGTATATAATGAAAAGGAATTTCTACTGACTTATTATTGTTAAAAAAATTGTATTCTGTAAAATTCATTTGAAGCTGTAGTCGTCTTAAATCTTCAAGACCTAAGATATTGTTGCGGAATCCGCCGAGTCGTACCGCCTGAGGCTAGCCGCCGGGCTATGATGTCGCCGCCTGGGATTAGCCGCCGGGCTATGATTTCGCCACCGGTAAACAAGGGTGACTCACCGACGGCCGATGCGGGCGGAAGGCGCCTCGTACCTTCGGGAGAGCTTCTATACTGATCTGGGTTCACCCGGCCTTTACTGGAAGCCATCAAGGATGCATATAAAATACCCGCACTCGACGCGGGACAGTAGTCTCTATTTGAATCATCTGAATGCGGCGCGGTTTCGTACAACGCTCTAATATAAATTGTATAAAAATAAATTAGTGTAGTTACGTAGTGTTTAGTCCGTAGTTGTATTAATTAAATAAATAGTGTTAGTTTAAAAGTGCGAGTTTAATTTTTCACACCTCACGAACCCGAAATAAATAAAACGTTACAATATCATCGAAATAATCCGAAAATGGGAATTGTACAAATCTAAGTTTTGTGTTGAATTTAAATTCTGGAAAAGCATTAATAATAATCTCCGATTCAGCTTTTTGGTTATCTAAGGGGGTTTTGAGAACAGTGTTTTCCTTAACTATCTGATCTGAAAAATATGTTTCTGCTATACTGGGCCCTAACATATTGATGTTACATCCAGTGTCTATTAAAATTTTAATTGGTGGGCTTTTTAATTGAATAAATGGCAAAGCGTTAACATAGGCGAAAAACGCTATATCAGGTGTTTCTCTTCGGTTACTCATTGAAAATTTACATCTGATGAGTATGGGTGATCTTGATCGATTTCTGATTGATTTTGCTCCATCTGGGAATTATAAAAATCCAAAATTTCTTGTGAATATTTATCGAGATATTCATTTGGCGGATAATTTTCAATGAACTCCAATTGTTAGGGAGTTCAATGAAGTTGAATAAGTTTCAATGAACTCCAAAAACTCTAGATTAGAAAAGTCATTATCGGAATAATCGGGATTTTCAATGTTGTGTAATTCTTCTGCTGTCCACTTTGGTTGATTTTGGAATTTTCCAAAGTTTCTTAATTGGGAAGTACTTTGTTTAGGTTGATTAAGATACTGTGTCTAGTTGTCATACTCATAGGTACGGGTGTATTTTGAGTTAGGGTTAGGTTTGAAAACGTTTTGGTTTTGCTGTTCGTTTCCAAATACATGTTGGTTTGTGAAAATTCGGTTGTTTATTAATTTGACGTGGCTGCACATAGATAGGTTGGCTAGGAAATTGTTTATTGTTAGTTTGTGGAAATTGTTTAAATTTCGGATAAAATACGTTTTGAGGTGTGTTATTTTTAAAATTTGAATTTTGAGATGACTTCATTTTTTGAACACTTTTTTCATATTCAATTTGGTCTAACTCAGAGCTAGCTATTGCAATAGCTTCCTCAATGGTTGACACATTACGACATTTTACAATTGTTTGTAAGTTCTGAGGTAAATGCACTACAAACTTTTTAAGCGTAAGTTGTTCATAATAATCTACCTTAATTAATTATGTTTCCTCGTTAGCTTTACTGACAAGCAAACTTGTTAGTATTTGTAAACGCGTTGCAAATTCTATGAGTGTTTGAGATTTGGAGGGTGATAAGGTAATTAATGTATTAATTAGGGTATTTTCGGATCGGCAGTCACCAAAACTTTGTTCCAAGACTAATTTTATTAGGGGCCAAGTATTAATTTCTAATCGAGGGCCAATTATTTCTGCCGCATTGCCGCGTAATTTATCAACTATTGTACTTGCGATAAGCTTATTGTTTTTGTGTGTACTTTCGACTGGTTTTCCAAATTGTGCGTATAAATCATTGCAAGATCTGATAAATTGACAGATGTATTGTTTTCCACCTGAGAAAGTTGGAATTTGATCACTAGATTTTGTATAATGAGGAATCTAATTTTTCAGTCGTCATTTTTTTTCTCTTTTTTATGAACAACAAAAAAGGAAATCGTAAAATGAATATGTACTATGTACGATAAATATGTGATATGAAAGGCAATTATAGCGTTTGGTATTTGACAATAATCCGTATTTTTGTGGATAACGTTACACTTATTTATGACTCAATGTAGGGGCCAATATACAAATTTAATACTGAGTATGACACAGTTACAATTTTCAGTACGGTTCAATATCATGTAATCGTGTGAATTATTAGACAAATGTCAATTGACAATTCAGACCAGATCTGATATTTGTGTGATAGAGGTTACAATTATTGGTTCATGTACAGGAGATATAACTAATTATGTGTGGTACAATGATATAATTGTAATATATACACAGTAAAATTACGTATAAATATATTTTAAAAAAGTCAGATGTCCTTTATTGCCTAAGCTCTCGTATAGCTTGGAATTTTGAGCTTCCATTCTATTTATGCAAAGTGCAAAACTAATCCCAAACGAAAATTTCTAGTTTACTAATTTTTTTTTATTTATTTTTTTTTCCAAAACGAAAATTGAAAATTGAGGGTGAAAAAGAAAAATTGTGAACACTTGTGGGATATGTCTTTCTTGAACTTTTCCTCTTTTGTTTCTTTCCTAAAATTAATGAGCTCGTTTGCTCGGTGATTTTAACGTAACCAGATTTTGATTAATCTTTCCGGTAAAATCCGGTTTTGACAACCAACCTTAACTAAATTAAATGTTTTATGAATCTTTTCACAAAACACAGGGGTGAGATAGGAAATGGCTCTACTTACTGCTTCGTGCCAGTGTTGTAGTGATCCAGTTCTTGATCCCTTGTAACTTGGTGACCGATGTAGTAGCATTGTAATCCGGTTTTCGATCCTTTTTGTTTTCTTCGGTGGTCAATCCATGGAAGGAACAGCGTCTTCTAACTGAAAGTTGGACGTACTCGTAGTTGGTTTTCGGATTCCTGATGAATTTTCGAAGCAGTGACGTTGAAAAACTGTTCAGTTAGGACACTGCCATCGAATCCTGTTCGCAGCGCCACTTAACTTTGTTGGTTCGGTTAAGAATTTTTTAATAAGAATAATAGATGTTAAAACACTTAATCAAAGAACTTATTAGCACTCTGTAGTTACAATGTCTTTTTGGTACATACAAACAGACGGACCGACTGGGTCTATATGTAAACCGGTGAACCTAACAAGATCTAAGAACGATGCGTTCTGAAAGAATAATGCAAAAAACTTGCGGGCGCGCTGAGAGATAAGCTTATATACTAACATGTATCTATAAACAAAGGCGTCATGTTTCTAGCAATAAAATAAGGGTTATGACATATAACTTATATATATTATAAATACAATTCTATTTAAAACAGTAACTTTTTGTTAACTTAGTAGTGTTTACGAAAAAAATGTCTAAAAACTTATATTAGTTAAATATACCTAAAATGTCCTGAAATGTCGGGGTTTTAAATATAAGCAAAAACATATTATATCTGTCTGTCCGCATATCGGTCTGTTAATATTTTTTGTGTAATACCTACAAAAAATTCGACAGCTCTTTGAGATATTAACGTGAAATTTGACATACTTCCAATATAAGTACTTCAAATATGTTACGCATGTACAACATAAAAAACACAGTCTATTGATGGCTATGTGAACTTGGCGATGACTTTTGGGAACAAACGGTCAAAAATTCTACCCTATCGTACAAATAAAAACATTTGTGCTAATACTCACCTTTTAGTTTGTTCCCTTCTTCCCTGCACGGTCTTGTTCCCTTTTTTCTTTCAAAATTAATTGTAAATCTTTACTAACGTATTTATAAAGAACTAATAATAATAAGATGGCTGAATGTGGGGTAGTTAATATTTATACACTAGACATTCTATACAAGATTTTATATTTTTAGCTTTTTTAAGATTTAATTTTGTCTTCACTGCTACACACAGAAGTTTTAATAATTTTCTGTAACAAATCGCTGTCACTATTTTTACACTGGTAGGAACTATTTTATGCACAATTAATTCAATTAACACTGGCTTTGATCATTTATTTTGTTCTTGCATGAGTTACAGCGTTTCATCTACGGCAGCCATATTGATTTTTGGTTTGATTTAGCTTTTTCTTCCTACACTGAATGTTCACAACATGCTCAAATGGACATATTATGCCACTTTTATAACTGCATTAAATTAAGCTCTTCGAGATGAATCCAACGACGTATCAGATGTTGAATTTCGATAACAAATTATCGTAAAAACTTGTAAAATGCAAATAATTAAGTCATTAAGTTTAATGACATGAATTTTGATGCCTATTGACTAAACTCGTGTGTAAATATTATACACATTTAGGTACACATAATTTTCATTCAAGCAACATAATAAAAAAATGTATCTACTCGATAATCAGATCTGTAGTCAAATCATATACGCTACTTTTAATAAAAAATTATAATCAATGTAAGTTTACTTGAGAAAATGTAGCAGTGAATAGTGACATCATAACAAATAAAGCATAGCCTAGTCTGTTAGTAATAAATCTGGCAGATACACAGGAAAGCCACTAGTAGCCTTTATATTCATTCTTTGGTATTCATTTCTATTGCATATAGCGGAGATTGTACAGAAGTACCAACTGACACGAGGCTACAGCAATCAAATAAAATAAGAGGCAATCCCCATTACATGTTACACGAATTGTCTCTATGTCGCATCGCCGTAAGCCAAGTTTAGTTATTAATGTTAATACAGTGTTGTAAGTTTGAGGTTGGGTGTGATTATTCCCAAATACGTAATTTTACTTACTATTGATTGATGAAATATATAATAATTGGAGCATACCATCTCACCACTTTGTGGGAAGACAACGTTTGTAATAGAGCTTTTATAATTAAATAACTTCACGCAACGGTGTGCACTTCAAAACAATATTGTAAGTAAGAAGCTTTTAGCTTTTAGTCCTCCTTTATGAGTCATGCCGACTGAACTGATATAAATAAATACTTTATTTCCTCCATCTATTAATATTCTACTATATCAAATATTTTCAATTTTATAGGATCCCTTACAAAAGTGTGCATTTAAAAGTATATATACACATTTATACAGGTAGGTATGTATCGTTTTTTTTTCTTGTTTAATGATTTTCAACCATTTTTCATTTTCAAAGTAATCAAAATAACAAATATCACATTCTAGTTAAACTAAAACTGCAAATAATATGAAGTTGAAAATTGGTTTCTCATGGTTTTCAGGGATGCTCTACACATATAAAACAATGGAGATTTTCTGGCACTTGCAGATATATCGGAAATGAATTTAATTTAATTATTTTAAAACCTGTGCTATATTTTTTATACCATATTTGGTTTCTACACACTAATTTAAAGTTACTTTAATAACCACTCTCTATTTCTAAAAGCAACTCTTTTTTAAATATTTCGATTTAAAAATAAAACCTAGAAGAAAATAATAACCGATGTATAACTAATAATATTATTGATACATTAATCTCTTACAATTTCGGACAAACATTCTTTTGGACATAAGTAGTAAACTACCGCCATTTATCTCCATTGACTTAGGTGGTAGGATATCGCTTTATTATAGGAGGTAATTGTATGGTATAGTGCGACCCTGTAAGATCATCACTTTGGCGAAAGACCGCTTTATAGTTCGCAATTTTTATTGCCAGCAATAAAAATTGTAGCAATTTTTTTGTATTTGTGTTTATTTGTTAAGAAATTGTCCAAACAGACAAACTGAAAAGCGGCCTGAAGTCTATATACAGGTATAACAATTTTTGGAAAAGTTTTTATACCAATTGTATGTGTACATTATGTGGCCTGGTGGTACGGAATTATTTACCTACCTTAACATTTTATCTATAATTTTAATGTGTTCTCTATAATAATGCATAGGTACGATAGTTATCATGTTTTAGTCCTATTTAAACGTATCAGAAATCAGAACTAAATTATCGGTAATATCTTGGCGAAGTTACTTTTTTGGTGAACAATTTTCAGTATTTTTTTCTTAATCATTTAAATCGTTGTATACCTGAATTACAATTATATTATAAAAGTCGTTTTAGTATAGCGAACCATTTCCTCCACAAATATTCAACCAAACTTGTAGTTTGGTTACTAAAATCGAGAAGTACCGGTGTACCTAACATGTATACATCGGGTATCAATGGAATTACTTTTGGGGTAATTTTTTTTAATTTTAAAGGTATTTTAATGTATGTATTTTAATGTAAATTTGGTGTATCTCATATTTGGTACAAATCCCCCCTACACAGCATACCTGCCAACTTCCGGTTTCACTGGAAATGCATGCAACTTTTGATTTTTAAATACGACACCCTTTATATGTTTACATATTTGCAATCTGCAGGTCATGTTTAGTGAAAACGATTGGCTTTTTTTGTCTTTTTTTATTGTGTTATTAATTTTTTGAAATTGATTAAATCGGCAGTTTTTGCCCAAACATCATTCTTCATATCTAGAATGAGGTTAAAAAAAATGTAACTGCTATGTTAATAATGCCCTATATCCGTCCAGTGGCGATTACAGTTCGCAAAAGCAGTTTTTTTTATTATAACTTGAACAACTCAAATGGACATATTATGCCACTTTTATAACTGCATTAAATTAAGCTCTTCAATATGAATCCAACGATGTATCAGATGTTGAATTTCGATAACAAATTATCGTAAAAACTTGTATAATCCAAATAATTAATTCATTAATTGTGAGGCGTAAATTCTGTTCTGAGTGAGAAAAACAATTTTTTGTAATAGTATGCCATGACGGTGTTGAGCTGTCACCGGGAAGAACACTTGTTTTAAACTTTGACACCCGTATTGTCTTTACTTTCTAGTTAAATTTATTAGCGTTAGAAGGTGTTGAAAAATAGGTATTAATTGCGTGTGTGTTTTCTAGATGCTAAGAAGAAGCGAACAAGTTGATACTCTGATAATTTTTGGCCAATGTGGACGAAATGCTTCGGTAGCGGAACGCGTCTGTCGACAAGAATAGATGCAGTTATCTATCCAGGCAATACATTATTTATTTAATAAAGAAAATGCGCCAAGAACCAATTGTAGAAGAAAAAAATATGTATTATAACCGAAAAAGTGAAAGTTAACACCGCATCGTTAGTTGAAATGAATCCAGCCGCATCAACAAGAGAAATTGCCGATGAAACTGACGTGAGCTACGAATCTATTCCAAATATACAAAAAAAAGGGATATCGATCATTTAAGTATCAGATTCATCAACACTTGTGTGAAAATAACGGAAAATGAACAAAACAATTTCCAGCGGAGACTATATTACTGCATTTGGTTTTTGCAAAATAATGAGAAACTGAACTTGATCCATTCAATACCTTTTACTGATGAAACCCAATTTGCCAATAATGGTATGTTTAATAGACAAAACACTAGATATTGGTCAATTATTTATTAATGAAAATTGCATTAGACCTAACAGTTTCCAAGAACGATTTGGAGTAAACGTTTGGGCTGTAATTTTAGGCATGAAAATAATAGGTCCAATCTTGTTTCAAGGCGTATTAATAGTTCAACGCTATTTGGAATTTATAGAAAATGAAATTGAGCAGGATTTGGAACAATTGCCTTTAGGACATCATAACCATGTTTACGATCAACAAGCCGGCGCCCGCCACAATGCTCACATTATATCTCAACTCCTTATTTGATTTGCCCATAACAGGTCAAATTACGAGTTTCGCAGATGATACGGTAATCTTCTATAAGAATAAAGATTGGGAGTCTCTAAACCAAGATATTCAAAATGACTTACCTATAATATTAGATTACTTTAACAGTAAGTTATTAACTATAAATCTAAAAAAAAAAACAGTATTCTCACCATACACAAGCTACAGGTCTGGTCTACCTCAATTCACTAAAATTGATTTTGTTCACAACAGCCAAACCATATCACTATCTTGTTCTCCAGTTGTTAAGTACCTTGGGATTTATATTGATAGTCATCTGCGGTGGGATATACATGCAACCCACTTTTTTTTAACCCACTTGCAGGGTTTCGGTTGTGGGTCTCTATATGTTTATTTTACAATGCTACAATAGTGACAATTTACAAAATTTTATTTTAGTATGTATTTTTCCTTTTTATGTGCAAATTTTCCTGTATTTTTCCTGTTATGTGTAAATAAACATTATTTATTATTATTTATATATATTATATTATAAATTACTAGCTGACCCGGCAAACGTTGTTCTGCCATATAAATTATTTCTCTAAAATCGCGATTAAAAAATGGGAGGATGGGGGTAGGAGTGTGAAAATTTGGGGTTGTAGGTATTTTTTTATGCCAAATCAAAAAAAAAAAGAAATTAAAAAAAATTTCACACCCTAATCACCTAGCGGTATGAAATATACTTTACGACCTATTTTCATACCTACCAAATATACATAAAAAATTTCATAAAAATCGGTCGAGCCGTTTCGGAGGAGTGTGACCACAAACACCGTGACACGAGATTTTTATATATTAGAAGATTTAAATCAAAGATTGGGGAAATAATGGACCAATTCTTTGGTCCGCCCATTCGCCGGATTTGACAGTGGCAGACTTTTTCTTATGGGGATATGTCAAAAACTATATATATCGTGCAAGATCTAATATACTGCAAGCATTGGAGGAAAGAATTAGGCAACCTTTTGCCTCTATAACACAGGAAAACATGGAATGAAAGAAGAAGAGAAAATGTAACCAGACATACGTTATTTCGCGTTCAAGAATGTCAAATTGCTCAAAGTCGATATTTTGAAAAACTTATTGGAGGTTAATACTATTTATAGAAATGCAATTACATTAATTTTACCAATTACATTTTTAGTCATGGCATACTGTTATAAAAAAATTGTCTATTTCTCTTTTAAAAAAAGAGTTTTCGAATTAAATATCGGGATTTTATATTTTTTACGATAATTTGTTCGAAATTCGTTACGAGTTCGTTGGATTCGTCTTGAAAAGCTTAATTTTATGCAGTTATGAAAGTGGCATTTAAAAAAAATTCGTGTTTGGGCAATAACTGCTCTTTTAATCAGTTTCAAAAAAATTAATAAAAAAAACTAAAAATCACCAAAAAATTAAAAAAAAATCATTTTTACTAAACATGACCTGCAGATTATATGCAGACCAAATATGTAAAAATGTACAGGGTGTTCTATTAATTATAAATCAATCATGTAGTTTTTAACTTTAATTCAGAATCTCATACTCATCTTTTTGACACCTCAAAAATTTTCCCAGATATTCAAGTTTTCTACCCATTTATGACATAGACATCATACGTTTGGTTTCCCGAAAAATGTGGCTCAGGGAAGGCCAGTGTGACGACCGAAAAAATAACCGATTTTTTAATTTTTTTTTTCACAGGGATGATTAATTTATGAAGGGGTCGGGTTGTTGGTATTTTATTAAGTGTATATTAAATGTGATTTATATATTTTTTTTATTAAAATCTGTTTAAAATTAATAAACATATGGACCTGGATTTAAAGACTAATAAAAAAAATACCTCTCCATTGTAGCATTGATATTTCGGTTATCTGAAAATAAAAAAACTAAATTTTATCAATATCTATACAAATGTAGCAATGTGGCTATTGTTATGCGTAGCATTTTTTTAAATTATTATTTACAAAATAGCGACGGATTATTTTTTTATTTTTAAGGTTATTTTTTTATTTAAGTGGTTAAAACAAATAAAAACAGCTAGACTTTAGAATTTTTGTAACATCACTATACAATTGCATCCTGCACAGTCGCTGCTCCTGACAACATGTCATCTACATAGAACTGATGAAGAATGGTATTTGCAGCTATAGGAATAGCTATATATAGCTATATAGTTTTTCCAGACCAAGTTGGTTCAAACACCGTACAGCAAGAAAAGGTGCTGATTTGGTTGCATAAGTGACTGTATGTACTCACCAACATGTGTACTCACCAATCTCCTCGTCTATACTTGCTCTCCATAAAATCTTTTGTAATGATCTCCTGTATCTTCTGACTTTCCTCAACTAAAACCATTCGATACATCTTAACAATATCTGCGCAGACAACATTATTATACAGTATTCACGAAATCTAAGTAAAATTGACTAAGTAATCATAACACCACGATACTTATACAACAAAATTAAATTCCGCACTGATGTACATAATATTAATATTAGACGTAAAAGTACACTAACCCCTCCAATACACTCTACTCAATTCTTCAAACGCTCATTCTCGTACAACATAAGTAATTGTATGAATGATTTATGCTCCGAAGTGAAAAAGTGTGGGATAAACCTATTTAAGAAAACAATTTTTGAAATTGTCAAATATAATCAATTATTATAAACATTATTACACTTCTGATATAATGTCATGCTGTCACAATATTATTGTATTAAATTTAAATTTATATGTTAATTGAGATATAAATGTGTTTATTTTATAATGAATTATTATGTATGCATGCTTACGCGTCTAGCAGACTTAATTATGGGTTAGGTATAAGAGCAGACAGCTTCTGAGGTAAATCTTATCTTGGAAGACTGAACTGAATCTCGCCCTATTTTGTATTTACTTTTGTATAATATGTCTTTTCGTTATCAATAAAGGCCTTTATTATTATAGTATTATTATTTACCTTTTTATTAAGTTTTGCGTCATACCGTGTTATTTTTGCTTTAAAAAACAAATTTAATTTAAGAGATTAATCTTTAATGACGCCTTATTAAAGAGGGAATTATGAATATTCATCACTGGATTAATAAATTAACAAAAATTATAGGCTACACCATCGTTCATTACACTTATACTTCAAACTTCATTATATTTTGCCTGATTTTATGAATGCACTTATTTGAGATTTAATTTTTGAATCCGGTATTATATAATAACGTAAATACAGTCCTAGTAGCCAAAAAAATGTTTTATATGTAACAACAATCAACTTCAATTCCCATATATTAGACAATTAATATTATGTATTGTAATCTTATGAATAATCTTATTATTACTGCGGTTTACTGTATTTTTTGTGAGCCAAAACCAAACTCATTTCATATTGATTATATTTATATAAGACAAAAAAAAGACGTCAAAAGGCTTTAAGCTCGTATATATTTCAGCTTAGTCAGACCACTTGAAGGAGCACCAAAAATAGTTAGGCTCAAGCAGTAATAGTCAGTGTATATTTAAAACACAACTAAGCGTGTGGTTGCACCACTTATCTGTATACTACAGATCAGTGGGACGCACTGAGCGCGTGCCATTTTTCAGTTTTTCGTGCGCATATGATGACAACGCTGATAAAAACAATCGATTCTAATGCGTATAGTTGCATTGCAAGTGATGTCAGGAAACGGTCTCTCCAAAACATATGTTTTTATATTAAAAATTTTTTATTAATATTTTTTTTTATTTTAGGTTTGTGAATTATATTAAATAATGTTTTATAAAAATTGATTATCTAATATGAGATTTTATTAATTTATTTTTGATCCAAAACGACAAAATACAGCGTCAAGTTATTAATTTACAAAATACAGTGCCTCAATCTCAATATAATGAAGAGTTTATTGACTATTTTAGAGAGCGGGCAAGTGGTGCCTACAAATTTCTAACCGTTTGTGATTGTTTACCAACCGCACATGCTCATTTAAAAAATAATCCCAAACTATCACTGATTCTCTATTAAAACAAACGCACTCGCATTAAATGTACCCACACCCCTGTGTGGTTACAGTGAAGACTGTTATGATTTTTTCGAAATTTCGAAATCTGTTAAAAGTTTTTTTTCTATTATAGTCTTCTACTATGGTCTAGTAGTCGCCCCCTAAAAATGTTGTAGGCCCTGCCATGCTTCTTTACGAAAACAAGATAATTTCAAATTCTACCAGCTGTCACTGTTTTAACAATTAATATTATATGAATAATTTAAAAAGGTTTATAGTGAAAAGTAAAAATTTTAAAAAATAGACCTGGAATATATAAATTTAAAAAATAAGGAGATTTTTGATTAAAAATATTTTGATTAAAAAGTATGATTAGAAAAATTTCTATAAAATTAAAATTAAAATAAATAAAAAATTAAAAAATATCAAAGGTTAAGAAAATGTAATGTTTAAAAATTTTTAAATGAATTTTTTTAAAAATACTTAAATATACTAAAAAATGGGGAATATCACGCACCGTCACCTATGATTGAATATGTGACAATTGACATTGTCATAATATTATAAGTATTGCACTGTAAAGCTCAATTATACGACATTACAGTCCGTTCACACAATTTGGTTTCGGTTATTTTGTCGTATCGGCGAACCTTCTGTAACTTGACAAAATTACAAAAATGCATCTTAAATCATAGCAGCTTATATCTAGTTTTACAAAGCTTAAACTGTAAAAGTGCAGCTAATAACATAAATAAATTAAAAAAAGAACTGTTTCCCTTGCGAAATTGAGACCTCTTTTAACTATTACTATTTACTACTACCACAGACTTTGCAAGAGACTTGCAACATTATCGTTAGAGTTTATTAAGCATTATCATATCTTTTTCGACAAAACTACTGTATAATGTGAACACTGAATTCGATTCGATTAAAAGAATATCGTTTCGAATAAACTGGCGTGCCGTACCGTATTGTGTGAATGGACCTTATCTTACGCAAATGCTGTATCTGTTCGCCGGCCCTAGTATAAAGTATTTGTAAAGAAGACTTTGTAAAACTGCAGTTTACTTAAATATTTTGTTTTACAATAAACTTTCACTTAAAAAAAAGAATACAAAATGAAGTAAGACATAGTCATGGGTAATCCTAGAAATCTTGAGGTAATAACATGATATATTGCAAGGTTTATGAATGTATCAATCATCAATGTTCAGTAGTTATAAAGAATATTCCGTTATGTCTGTAAAATATTTAAATATAAAGTAAATAATTATTTCCACATCTGATAGTGAAAGGTATCATCATCAAGGGACCTTTCATTATCATATAAATAACATTCGTAAAAATATGCTGATTTTTTATTGGATTAATAGACATGACTTTTTGTTTTATTTTAACTTTGATAAAAGTCTGTTTGGCCTTCCTCTGTTACTCTTATGTCTACAGAAACTCGAGATTACGACATAAAATTGAAATTTATTTCGTTTGTGTAAGACAACGAAGTCTGTAGCTAATTAGATTTTGTGCTTAATTAATTAAGAACGTGAGGGATACATGTAGGTTGAAATAAAATAAAATGCTCCTATAAAAATACAAAAAAAACCTGCTTACAACCCCTCATCTTGGCAAATTTTCAAGGTTGCCAAGATGAGCATTGAGATGAGGTTGCCTTTTGGATGGGTTGTAAGTGGAATTTCACTTTTGGCACTCAATCGGCCTTCTTCAGTGGGTCCAGTCATCTTCGAGAGATTTCCAGTAATGCTATGATATGAATTCGACATAAGACGATCCCCACGCAACATCCAACAGAGACGGAACCAGAGGGGTGGGTGGGGGGGCTTGTGTAGGGTTGGCCTGGAGGGGTCTTATATGATAAACCAGACACGATAATATAAAACTCGCGCAATTTGTGTTAATCTCTTAAGTAAATACATGTATGTCTAACAATACATGCATAATTTAAGCTGAATTAAGTATACAATTTTTTAATGTACTGAATTGTAGAAATTGTACAAATATACGCTTAATATTGGAATATTCCAATCCTAAAGTGAAGAAAATTATTATCAAATATAAAAACATAGAAATATGGAAATTAGAGCAAAATTATAATATAAATAAGAATTCAGATGGTGAAAGTATGATTACTGAAATTAAGTCAGTTTAATTTGAGTATGCTGAAGCAAATTTAATGCATTATGTTAATTATGTCATATATATACTTGTGATTTTTTCGAAACTTCGAGACCTATAAAAGTTATGGTACCTAATTTGGTTTGATTTCTTTCACTCCAGCACTTCGTTGTTGAGATTTTGTAATAGCTGTGTCTTTATGCAAAACTAAACTTTTGCAAAAAGTATTAAGTCACTTGGTAATTGTGAAAAGAAATCACAAACATTTTGCAAGCCGTTTCCAAGATCTTCTGTTGGGACACATATTTTTGAATATTTTTTCGCAAAGTTCATTTAATGTTTTTTTGCTGTTATAGCCTTCTAATTCGGTCTGGTCTAATCATCCCCTAAAATATGATGTAAGCCCTACCACGCCTCCTTAGTAAAATAAGAGAACTTTAAATTCTACCAGCCATCGCTGGTAGATATGTAGGTGTTAGAATATAAACGAAATATCTGTCCCTTACTAGACAACAATATCGAAATATCGATTCTTCCACTATAGTCAGCCAACTAAAGTTTCTTGTACCAAATCTGCTCAATAATCTTATAACTTATATTTTCTATAATCTTGGCGCATAACCCATACTAATATCCTGTTAAGATCTCGTACACATATGTGTTCGAATTATAATTCCATGTGTCTGTGGCATAACATAGGTAATCGTATTATGAGCAAGTGTTTAATGTATTAAATTTATGAATTATTTAATGACTAGAAATGGAAGTGACCTGTAAATGTACATATGTATGTAAAATTTCCAAGTAATTTAAGCTCCAATATTATGTATTTTTAGTTAATTATAGCAAATTAACAAATTGTTCCATAATTGGAAATTGCATATTGTTGGACACATACATAATTTATTAATTTTGATTTAAAAATAATACTCGTATATTCATCAAACTGGTGTTTTTGCACAGCATAGATCTGCAATCTGCATAACCACGACGTGACGTTTAATCAAATGTTAAATTAAGAATCTAGATTACATATTTTAAAATTGCTGGCGCATTAGTGTACAAAAAACTAGTAAAGTTTTCTATTCCTTTTTGCGGTAGGTACAATACATTCCATATATTAATCATTCATTTAATTCTTCATACATCAATTTCAAAATGGACGCATGTATAACAGTAAAATGTCTCTGCCTCTAAAAGTTGCTCTTTTATAGCATCGCCTTAGTCTTGGGAAAAAACAACAGTACATGAATATTCTTCTTAACATAGCGGAATATCTCTACCACTGACGGGAATACAGATTATAATAATTCTTCAATATATCGATTCTCGATGTTTCAAATATCGTGAAAAAGATGATAATGAGAATGAGAATTATTTAAATAGTAAATAGTCGAATAGTCGTTTTCATGAATTTGAATCAAGGTACCTATATTTTGTTGTCATCTACTTTTTGTCTTCAGTGGAGGCACAATGAGCACAAGATAATACGTAGTTTTCATGCTATTTGCAATTTATAATAACAAATATATCGTCTGTTAACGTCATTCTAGGACACCCTGTATAGTGGAGGCACGCAAGAAGAGTATAAATACAAATAAATTACTCCCTAATTGTGTATAATAGAGTTTGTTATTTTTTGTTATAATAAATGTAACATGTATATTGAAACCTTAATTTAAAGATATCAAATAATCTCAAACGTTATAATATGTGACAGTCACCACCTTAATTATGTGTATTACCACCAAGTTAATAAAATAAATCCGAAATTATGAAATTTGAACACTGGAATATAATAATACTTCCCTTTATTGGCACTTCTAAATAAAAGGTAACAAGTTACCTTAATGTACCTACGTGTACAATACGGCGTTCGATTATGGAACTGCGCTTTTCCCAATTATTAGATCCTGTTATTCGAAAACTGTCTAGGGTAGAGGGCAAAACAATTTTAATTAAAGATAATAACTTACGAGAAATGAATCCTAAGGTAAAATTACAGGTGTGGAGAGAAAAGTTTATTTCTAACGTAATCAAATTCCACTGCAAAGGAAATGTCAAATAAAAGAATCTCAGTCTCCTCTTTAACACGCCTCAACGTTTTAAGTAAGATTTAAGCGGGATTTGTCTGCACATATAATTTATTTACATGTCCGTACATATAATTCATTTAGATGTCATAATTTGTATAATTTCTTCCGAATACAAACTTGAATGCACTTAAGGAAGTGCAGTCAAGTTTGTATTCGGTGCTCTAAAGATGTACCGTCACAAATTTGTCTCAATCTGGTGAAACCGGCGTTTTTCTGTAAGACACTTATGATCTTTTTTTTAACGCGCTCATTTTTTACGTCATCTATAGCGTGTAACACTTCATTTATTTTGTTCACGATTTGCAGTGAGGCCACTAAAGGCCACGCACTGTCTTGCATTTTTTCTATGGCGTCGTGTAAATTGTTTATAGTATTTGAGAATCGTTTTTTAATCCGTTTCAACAGATGTGTCTTGGAATTTTGTCTGACTTTTTTTATTACAGCTTTTATTTGTTCGCAATATTTAACATAATAAAAATCTGCCTCGAACTATGTTCCCAGCGTGTAAGAATGGACTGTGGTGGTTTGGGAATATTGAGAGACCTGCTGTTGGATGCACGAAGACATTTCGGAAATTTCAAAAACACTTTTTTAGTACTGGCTATTAGTGCATCTACCTCTGGAAAACATTGTCTAATAGTTTCGGCTACAAAATGTAGCCGATACAATCAAACAGCGTTCGAATGGTCCCTTGAGGTATAGTATTCCAGGTAGCCTGTACCCTCATCCACAATTCCTGTGTTCCACTTGCTGGTCCAGCATATGTTTGGATATTGATCACATCCCATACATTTTCTATGGAGGATAAACCTGGACAACGTGAAGGTCAAAGAAGTCGTTTAACTGCATGCTCATTCAAAAACTGTGCCTCGTTTGCTGCTGCATGTGGTCTGGCATTATCGCGTGGAAATATGGCACCTACGTAGTCCTGCAGATAAGGTACTACCACTGGTCGTAGTACTTCATCGATATATATCTGGTTGTTTAAGGTACCTTGAATTAGTATAGATGTGACCTGTGTCACATATTACGGACCCCTACATCTGGATATAACATACCCTCCTCACATAGGCCTAAAATTGGACCTTTCTTAAATTCACCAGTTTGCTCATATCAATGTCGTTTTCTTCGACGGAGCATTTCGTGGCACTTTTCCTAACTCATTGCATCAACAAAAATAACACAAAACATTGATAAGTGGACCATTTTACAGTTCATTAGGTGACCCTTTCGCATGTACCTGAATTTCTCAGAAACGATTAACCGGAAATTCCTCAAATTGTAATAATTTTTTTATTTTACCATAACAACCGAAATATAGAAGGTCATGGCGTTATTATTGTTTATACTGGGTGTTGGAATTTTTATTATAATCTCAATGGCCACCAGTGTATTTACATGTTAGGAACTTGTCACATATGCCGGAAGGTGAATAATTTTTTTTGTCTGAATATCCATTTATTAGAAGACCACAAAAAAATGACAAAAATTCAATTTCCTTCATGACGTAGTATTCGGTATTTCATCAATAATTCTTAAAATATTGGTTTTATTTTGAAAAATAAAAACATCCGACAAAACATGGAACTATGGGATAGTTACATAAATCATAACTTAACCTATAAGACCATTGTATACAAGTACATTTATAAACTGTTCTTTTGTCAACATTAATTTTACGTTCCGAAACAATAAATGCATTTTTGAAATGAGTTTTCCAAATATGGTTTCCACTTTAAGCATTGTGTTTTCACGCACAAAAAAAAATTGTGTTTTCACGCTCTCTTGCGCATGTCTTACAAAAGAAAGTGTTATGAATACCGTATCAGATATTTGGAGCGCAATATTAGATATATTTAATATCCAAATAATTGCCTACTTCGTCAGATATTAGTAAAGACTGATCATTAGCAGACTAATAAGAAAAACAAAAAAAATTCGTCTTTGTTGCGGTTTGTTGGTGTACAGAAGGAACAAATAAGGAACACCCACATCGATCTTTTATTATACCGTGGTTTCACAATTAAAGGCTTTCACAAAGAAACTGAAATAAATATAAAATTTCTTTTTAGAAAAGATTTTACAAAAAAACTCGGACAGGTCGATTTAGTTTTTTTTCCTAAACAAGACTCTTCTTTTGTTTTCGAGCTATGACATAATTGGCCATTCTTTTTAAGGGACAACTCTATTTTTTTTCAACGGATTCGGAGAATGGATTTTCAACGTACAGTGGTGTAAAAAAGTAGTATATCGAAGAAGGAAATTCTTCAGACATAGTTTACTGTTGTAAGCTAAAAAAAATAGTAATGATAAATTAGTCTAACTAAATAATAAGAATAAATCTTATACTGTAAGTGACCTTGTACTTTTTGATCTTGGTAATCGCCCATTCACTACTGAAATTCGTGAAAAACCTTGTGGACGTATCTTTAAATTAATAATAAAAATACCCGTAATTTTAAAGTCAAATATCTAGAGAATTTGATATACTCTTTGACTCTCTCTTTGACATACTACTTTTTTCCACGAATGTGCGTAGAAAATGCACAAAATCCTCCTCCGAATTTGTTGAAAAAAAAAAATAGAGTTGGCCAATTACGTTATAACTCGAAAACAAGACATTTTCACTTTTTCTGTCAAATCTTTCCTAAAAGGGAATATTGAATTTATTTCTTTTATTGTGTAAATCTGATTGAAGATTACAGTTTTCACTGCATTGTTAATGTTGCACACTGTAATCGTTTTTCTTGTTTTCAAAAATGCAACCTAGCCTAAAGCTACTGTACGAGTATGCATTTATATCACCTGCTTATATAATCTGTTTGGCCCTTATAATCAATTGTATTGTATTGTAATCTACTCATTGTCAGTGTTAAACATCATAGGTTTGTCTATTTTTTACTAATTGCGATTATAGCTATAATTGTGAATTCTGATTATTAATTACTCTATATTACCAAAAATATTATACCAATACATCAGGACAAAGGAATGTTTGCAGACAATTTGTTAAACATTTTTATATTAGACATACATACTAGTATGTACATATCTCTTAGGTTTATATCGTTTAGGTAACTAATAATTAAATGGAATAGGTAATTGACCTAGTGGTATTACTAGAGATTGGTCAGCGCTATTCGCTTGGAGTTTAGAGTTTTATCAGTAAATAAACGCCTGTTGGTTATGCGTGTTATTATACGTGATTCTTTATACAGGGTGTTAGAAAAGTACCGGAACAGCAGAATAACTCGCCATGAGTGCATTTTTGGAAAAAATGTTTTATACAAAAGTTTTGGGATTTTTCACCGACTATCCATTAGTGGCCTTCACAGTTTGAAATGAGGGTAATCAAGGTCTCACGCGACTGTAGTTTTTTCCGCTCTTTTCGATTCCGGGGTTAAAAATAGGTATTCCCGTTTGAAACAACGACTTTGACTTTTAAATGACCTTGAAAGTCATGTTCAATGTCAAATTCAAGTCACCAATGGACAGCCGGGGAAAAATCCTAAAACTTTTGTATAAAATATTTTTTCCAAAAATGCACTCCTGGCGAGTCATTCTGCTGTTGCGGTACTTTTCTAACACCCTGTATATATAATACGACCTCAATCCGAACGGTCAGATCATGAAGTATAATCCGAATGCTACCTCGGCAATCCAAACGCTGACAAGAAAAAACTCGTCGCCACTCTCAAATTGCAACAAGTGTGAATACTGAATATTATTTTCAAAATATTGAATATTGCAAACCTCTGAATACTGTTATTCGTCAAATCCATGTTTTAAATCCGTATAAATTCCCTAAATACAAAATATCTATAGTCAAGAAAAACTTATTTTATAAGCCTTATAGTAATATGAAAAATACAGTGTATCCCAAATATAACTAAAACATAAAAGATAAATTAAACTTTAACACAAACGGAAATAAAAGTATCATATCTCCGTTATAGATTTTGATAACGGACAAAATTTTCATTTATCAAACAAATCTATTTACGACAAATTTTAAAGTTGCATCATTATAGCATTCTCTTGAAAAAAATA